>JAGDQP010034658.1:0-19985 GCA_022664845.1 Lepisma saccharinum | reverse complement strand
TTCTTGTTGGGGGGAAGCATTCGTGAATATTATCTTTTATTTCTTCATTGATTTCTGGGGCCAAGTTTTTTATGGTTTTAAATTGTTGGTGAATGATTTAAGTAGTTTATTTAAAATTTTGGCCTGTGGTGCTAAGGAAAGTTGACTAATGACTCTTAGGTTATGATGTGGGTATATCCTATTTGTGTTATTTCTTTTGTGTTTCTCTTTTATTTTTAGTTTATCTTTTTTTATTGGCGGGGTTTCTTTAATAGTTTTTGACACTAGTTTATTTGTTGAGTGGGAAGTTGTTAGAATTAATAGAAGTTATGTTGTTATAACTATTCTATTAGATTAAATGTCTATTTTTTATGAGATTTTTGTTATATATTTCTAGTATAGTTATTTATTATAGAGGGCAATATATGGGTAGAGATTTTTATATTAATCGCTTTATTTTTTTAGTATTTACGTTTGTTTTGTTTATAATGTTATTAATCATTTCTCCTAATATTATTAGTATTTTGCTGGGGTGGGATGGTCTCGGTTTAGTATCTTATTGTTTAGTAATTTATTACCAAAATGTGCGATCCTATAATGCTGGCATATTAACTGCTTTGTCTAATCGGGTTGGGGATGTTTGTATTTTACTTGTAATTGCTTGAATATTAAATTATGGTAGTTGAAATTATATTTTTTACTTGGGTGATTTACATGGCGGGGACGAAATAAAAATTATTATTATTTTGTTGTGCTGGCTGGGATAACAAAAAGAACTCAAATTCCTTTCTCGGCGTGGTCACCTGCGGTGATGGCGGTCCCCACGCCGGTTTCTGCTTTAGTTCACTCCTCTACTTTAGTCGCTGCTGGCGTTTACTTATTAATCCGTTTTAGTAATATCTTAAGTGATAATTTTGTAGGGCGCGTGTTATTACTTCTCTCTGGTTTGACTATATTTATGGCAGGTGTAGGGGTCAATTATGAGTGTGACTTAAGGAAAATTATTGCTTTATATACTTTAAGCCAATTGTTGCTAATAATAATAATTTTATCTATGGGATTTTCTATGTTAGCTTTTTTTCATTGATTAACTCACGCTCTTTTTAAGGCCTTATTATTTTTGTGCACTGGGGCTATTATTCATGGAGTTGGGGATACTCAAGATATTCGATGTATGGGGGGACTTGTGAATCAAATGCCGTTAACTTTATCTTGTTTAAATACAGCTAATTTAACTCTTTGTGGAGTCCCTTTTTTGGCTGGGTTTTATTCTAAGGATTTGATTTTGGAAGTTGAGACTATGGCTTGAATTGATTTAGTTAGATTTTTTATAATTTTTTTCAACCGGCTTAACTGTGTGTTATTCTGTTCGTTTAAGTTATTATTTGACTGGGATAAGGGTCGCTGGTATAAGCTGCCACGGGACAGGGGACAATTCTAATTTAGTTATGGTGCGGGGGATATTAGGTTTAACTGTGGCTTCTATTTTAGGTGGGGCTACTATGAGATGATTATTATTTTCTTGTCCCCGTGTGGTAATACTACCATTGTCTCTTAAAATGGGGGCTTTAATTGTCAGAGGGATGGGGGCTTGAATTCGGGGCTCTATTAGGAAATTCATACTTAGGTAAAGGTCAAGCAATGTTTGGTGGGACGTATTTTTTATAAGCATAATAGGTTCTATATGATTTTTGCCATATTTATCTACCAGTTATTGTATTCGATTACCCCTTACCGCGGGGGGATGTATAATAAAGTTGTTGATCAGGGGTGAAGAGAAATGTTGGAGCCACAGGGGACTTATAATTTTATAACAAATGGTTCTGTTTTAATTACTAAGGTTCATTTTAATGAGTTTGGGTTGCATTTATTTTTTTCATTTTTTTTAATTATATTTTTGATTATAGTTATTTTTATTACTTATTTGAATAGCTTATGTTTAAAGTATAGCATTGAAGATGCTAAGAGTAATGATTCTTCAAATGAGTGGTACTCCCTAAGAAAGTTTTCTTATTTTTACCTTGAAAAAGTAGTGTAAATTGTTATACTGAGGGGGCTTAATTAAAAGGTAATAACGGGTTTAATCGCTAAAGATAAAAGTTAGCAGCTTTCTCTTGTTTAATTTACTTACCTCCTTAGTGGGGGCTGTTTAGATTGCCCATCTTTGTTATTAACAGTAATATGCCCTTGATTTGGCTTCCAACTAAAAACAAGGGTGGAAGGGTCCACCTTAAGGTCAGGTCGAAACTGAGTGCTAAAGTATTGCTTCTTGTTGCTAGATGAGATAAGTTGGTAGACAACACTTTTTGGCTGCAAACCAAATATTATGATTAACTATTATCCTATGCGGGCCATTCCAGTAAGCCTTGATTTCATTCGTGGTATAGGCCGATAAGTAGAATTGAGAGAAAAGTTATTGTTACGATGGTTCAGGGTATGATTCTGGTGGTAGTGAATGTGATGGAGGAGGGGAGAAGTAACACGATTTCTACGTCAAAAATAAGAAAGATTACTGCAATAAGAAAAGAGCGGATTGAAAATGGAGTTCGGGGGGATGATTTGGGATCAAATCCACATTCAAATGGTGATCTCTTTTCTCGGTCAATAATTGTTTTTTTATAGCAGGGAGGCTAGTAATATTACGGTTGTTGTAATTGTTATAGTGATTAGGACGGCAGTTAAAATTGTCTATATTATCTATTTCATTTTATATGAGTTTTTAATTGGAAGTCAAATGTATTATTTATACTAAATAGATAGTTTACCCCCCTCATCAATAAATTGAGATGTATAGAAATAGTCATACTACGTCTACAAAGTGTCAGTATCAGGCTGCTGCTTCAAACCCGAAGTGGTGATTTGGGGAAAAATGATATATTATGTGGCGAAGTAGGCATACCATTAAAAATGATGAGCCGATGATTACATGAAGTCCGTGAAAGCCTGTTGCTATAAAAAAGGTAGATCCGCAGGTGGCGTCTGAAATTGTGAATGGTGCTTCGTAATATTCAAAGGCTTGAAGGGCTGTGAAATATAGTCCTAGGGTTACTGTTAAAATTAAGGCTTGGGTAGTTTGTGTGTGATTTGCTTCTATTAAACTGTGATGGGCTCAGGTTACCGTGACTCCTGAGGCTAGCAAAATTGCGGTATTGAGGAGGGGAATTTGTATCGGGTTGAAAGGTTGAACTCCTGCCGGGGGCCAGGTTGCCCCGATTTCTACTGTGGGGGAGAGTCCTCTATGGAAGAAAGCTCAGAAAAATGAAATAAAAAAATACTTCTGATACAATAAATAAGATTATTCCTCATCGAAGCCCAGTTGTAACTTGAATCGTGTGAAGTCCTTGAAATGTTCCTTCTCGGGAAATGTCTCGTCATTATTGAATTATTGTTAGTCTAATGATTAGTAAGCCTATAAGGAATAGGTCTGGATTAAATTGATGAAACCATTTAGTTAGTCCTGTGGTAGTAAGTAGGGCTCCTGTCAGGGGTCATGGGCTTTGGTCTACTAGATGGTATGGGTGGTTTTGTGGTGCTGACATATGTTACTTCACTTGAGTATAGGGTTGTCAATACTGCAAATATGTAGGATTGGATGACTGCTACTGCGGACTCTAATGTTAATAGTAGGATTTGTCTAAGTATTATTAGTGATAGTAATGATGTAGTTAAAGAGGGCCCTTTCTAGCTAAAAGAGTTAGTAAAAGATGTCCGGCTACTATGTTTGCTATCAGTCGAACTGCTAGGGTTCCTGGACGAATAACGTTTCTCGTAATTTCAATGCATACTATAAATGGTATTAGGGGGCCGGGGGTTCCTGCCGGCAGGAGGTGGGCAAATATGTGTTGAGTATTATTAATTCAGTCATATATTATAAAGGTTAATCAAAGGGGAAGTGCGAGACTTAATATAAATGTTAAATGACTAGATCTTGTAAAAATATAAGGAAATAGTCCTATAAAATTACTGAATATAATGAATGTGAAAACGGTAATAAAAAGAAATGTTGTTCCTTTATGAGTGTTTTTAGGTCCTAAAAATGTTTTAAATTCCTTGTGAAGGGTGGTTACTAGTTTATCTCAAATAATTGTTGTTCGGGTTGGGAGGAATCATAGTGATGTGGGAATAATTAATAGTCCTAATAAGGTACTGAGTCAATTAATTGATAGGGACAATACAGTTGAAGTTGGGTCAAATACTGAGAATAGGTTAGTTATCGTTTTCAGGTTAGAAATATCTTATTAATACTTGTTTGTTCTGTACTTAATTAGATGGAGGCATATTAAAGTACATGATTGAGGCGAAGATTAGGTAAATAGTCGAAAAGAAAATAAATAATAATAATCATTTTAGGGAGGATATTTGTGGGATCAAAAAGTATTACGGCTTAATAATTAGGCTATGACATGGCCATGTTATGGTGGTTTAACTAACTTTTTCATTAGGAGTAACTGTTACTTTACTATATTTTGGTTTAAGAGACCATTGCTTCCTTTCAGCCACCTAATGAGGTTTCTTGGGCCAGGTTTAGGATTCAATTAATAAATTGTTTGTGTGGGCAAGTTTCTATAACAATTGCTATAAAGCTGTGATTTGCACCACAAATTTCGGAGCACTGTCCAAAGAAGCGGCAGATTCGTTTTGCGTTTATTCCAACCTGATTAAGTCGTCCTGGGGTTGCATCTGCTTTTAGCCCCAGAGCTGGCATGGCTCATGAGTGAAGTACGTCTGCGGCTGTAATTAAGACTCGAATATCTGTGTTGATTGGTAAAATTACTCGGTTGTCTACGTCTAAGAGTCGAAAGCTATGTTTTTATCTCATTAATTGGGACTATATATGAGTCTGAATATTCATAACTTCAGTATCATCGATGGCAAATTATTTTTAGAGTTACTGAGGGCCGATTGATTTCATCAATTAGATAAAGAAGATGCAAGGACGGTAATGCAATAAAAACTAATATGATTGCTGGTAAAATTGTTCAAATAGTTTCTAAGGTTTGTCCTTCTAAAAGGTATCGGTTAGTGAATTTTTTGAATGTAATAGAGATTAATAAGTAACCTACAAGGACTGTAATCATTATAATAATAAGTATCGTATGATCGTGAAAGAAAGTTATTTGTTGTATAATCGGCGATCTAGCGTCTTGTAGATTTATTTGGTTTCAGGTAGCCAATTCTAAGAAAGATAGTAATTGGATCTCATTTCCGGGACTTAGGTCCGGTGCACTTATCTGCCATCTTAGAATATTAAATAGTTAAAATTGGAATTTCTGTATAACTATGCTCGGCTGGGGGTAGATTTTGATATCATTCTAAGGAAGTGTGCTGTTGGTCTGGAAAGAGAACGGTGCGGGAACTGGCTAGGGCCTCTCATACGATAAATACTAGTATGAGAACGGCAATTAATGATAAGAGGGATCCTACGCTTGATACCATATTTCATGTTATGTATGCGTCAGGATAGTCAGAATATCGTCGTGGTATGCCTCTTAGGCCTAAAAAGTGTTGGGGGAAGAAGGTGATATTTACGCCCAAGAATATTGTGATAAATTGAATTTTTAATCAATGGGGAATAAGGGATGTTCCACTAAAAAGGGGAAATCAATGAATAATGCTTGCTATAATGACAAATACTGCTCCTATAGAAAGTACATAATGAAAATGGGCAACGACATAGTAAGTGTCGTGTAATACAATGTCTATTGATGAATTAGCTAATATTACTCCTATTAGTCCCCTAACAGTGAATAGGAAAATGAATCGTAGTCTTCAGAGAGTTGGGGGAGAATAGTTGATTTGTGTGCCATGAAGAGTTGCAATTCATCTAAAGACTTTAATTCCGGTTGGGATTGCAATGATTATTGTGGCTGCTGTAAAGTAGGCCCGCGTATCTACATCTATTCCTACTGTGAATATGTGATGTGCTCATACAATGAATCCTAGGAATGCGATTGCTAATATTGCATAAATTATTCCTAGGGCACCAAATGTTTCTTTTTTCCCGCTTTCTTGAGTAACAATGTGGGAAATTATGCCAAATCCTGGAAGAATTAGGATATATATTTCTGGGTGCCCAAAAAATCAAAATAGATGTTGGTAAAGAATGGGGTCTCCTCCCCCTGTCGGATCAAAGAAAGAAGTATTAAGATTTCGGTCTGTTAATAGTATTGTAATGGCACTGGTTAGTACGGGTAATGATAGGAGCAGTAAAATAGCTGTAATTATGACGGATCATACAAATAAGGGGATTAGTTCTATTGTTATTCCTGGTGCTCGCATGTTAATGACAGTTGTAATAAAATTTACGGCTCCTAGAATTGGGGATACTCCAGCAAGGTGGAGGGAGAAGATTGATAGGTCAACTGATCTTCCGGCATGCGCGATTGCGTTTGATAGGGGAGGATAGACAGTTCAGCCAGTTCCCGCACCGTTCTCTACAATTCTTCCAGTTAATAGAAGAGTAAGTGAAGGGGAAAGAAGCCAAAATCTTATGTTATTTATACGAGGGAAGGCTATATCAGGGGCTCCTAGTAATAATGGTACTAGTCAATTACCAAATCCACCAATTATAATTGGTATTACTATGAAGAAAATTATAATAAAGGCATGGGCTGTTACGATTACATTATAAATTTGGTCATCGCCAATTAGACTACCTGGGCGGCCTAATTCGGCACGAATTAATAATCTTAGAGAGGTTCCTACTATTCCTGATCATGCACCAAAGATTAGGTACATTGTACCGATATCTTTATGGTTTGTGGAAAATAATCATCGTTCCAAGGTGACTACCGTATATAAGTAAGACAGGATGGCTGAAATATTAGGCAATATATTGTAAATCTATGGATGGAATTGTTGTTCCTCTTGTTAGGAAGTGGGAGGTTTTATGGTCAATAGTTATGATACTAGATTGCAAGTCTGGGGAAGTGCAAATAAAAGCATTAAGACCTAAAGATTTTCTTTATGGGAGACTTTGAAGGTCACTAGTTTATTGTTAACTTAAGGCCTTAATTTTAGTTTAAATTTAAAATTAATGGGGATATCAAAAGGCCTGTTAAGGTAAAAGAGGTAATTGTTAATCTAATTATTTCTTGTCATTTTGTTTGGGTGGTTTTTGTTCAAGTTTGGACAGTGTGCGTTAAAGTAAAGGCCGAATATGCAATTCGTATGTAATAATATAAGGTGATCAGGGCTATTACGATTATGATCATGAGGGGAACGATAAATAGTATTTTGGTTATATTTGTGATAATAATTCATTTTGGAAGAAAGCCGAGAAAGGTTCCTCCTAATGAAAGAAAGCCGGGGAGTCCTCCTAATGAAAGAGTGGTAGTGAAGATTCCAAGTTTTGTAGTTGGATTGATTTTATATGAGAAGACTTGGTTTAAGTAATAAATTTTGGTTATTTGAAAGAGTAGTGTGATTGCTGCGGTTAGGGCGGTGTAAATAACTAGATACAAAAATCATCTTGTATTGTCGCATATAATTGCTCTTAAAAGTCAGCCTATATGAGCAATTGAGGAAAAGGCTATAATTTTTCGTAGGGAGGTTTGGTTAATGCCCCCGATAGCTCCAATTGTTACTGATGAAATAATTAGTAAGAATATAGTATTTGGGGTAATTGCTGCGTAGGATATTAGGGTAAGGGGGGCTAATTTTTGTCATCTTATTAGTAACAGACAATTTGTTCAACTTATTCCCTCTATGACTTCTACTAATCAAACATGAAGGGGTGCTGCTCCTAGTTTGAGGGCTAAGGAGGTTGTTATAGTTAGGTTGCTGATATTTGTTATTAGGGAGTTATGGTGTAATAGTATTACGATGGCTGAGAGAAGGATTATTGAGGCTAAGGCTTGTACTAGGAAATATTTTAGCGCGGATTCAGTAATTCGTTGATTATTGGTTTTTGAGGTCAGGGGGATAAAGGATAGAAGATTAATTTCTAGCCCTATTCAAGCTCCGTACCAGGAGGTTGATGATACGGAGATTAATGATCCTACAATTAATGTTAGCGTAAACAGTAATATTTTAGGATTGGTGAGCATTAGAAAGAGAAGGAGTAATTTGAAACCTTCATTGGTGAGGTATGAGCCCATTAGCTTTGTTACCTTATCTTTCTTTTATGCTTTAATGTAAGGTGCATGTCAATTTCTTATGTTGAAGGGGAAAGTTTAATTCTTTCAGGTATAGGCTAGTATAATAATGAAAGTACGGGTGTATACATTATTTATCCTGTCACGATAATCCTTTATTCAGGCATTTCATTTATTTTTTAGATAAATAGAAAGTCATGTGATTGAAATAATTAGTGAGGGTTTTGGGTTTAAATAGGATGAAGTTGTGTAAAAGTATAATAAGGAGTACAGAATATATTATACCTTAATTAATAGTTATATTACCGGCTATATAAATAAATAATGTACATACGTTACCATTATTTACTAGTATTTACAGCATATGCTTATGGAAGTTTTAAATATATATTTTAGAATACAAAAAATGAAAAAATTGTATTCTAAAATATATATTGTGCGCGGAGCGCAGGTGAGTTGTTGTTGGTGGGATTTTGGCGATTATGTTATTCTAATTTTTGTTGTTTTTGGTGAATGTCCTTTATTCATTTAGTGAGTGTAATTTTATAATTTTTGTGTAAAGTTTTACTCTGGCTTATTTTTCTTTTTTATGATTTTTGTACGTGTATTGTTTTGAGTTAAGGTATAATTAATAGTATTTTAACTTTGAAGATTAAAATGTTGTGGAAGAAGCTAGCAGTGCTTGGTTTTATTTATTTAATGTGAGTTTGAAGTAGTTATTTATAATTATAAGTACCGGTAAAATTCGTGCCAGCTGCCGCGATTAGACGTGGGGGGGGGGCGCTAAGGGAAAAGTAATGATTGTTCTAGTTAGTGTTATTGTTTAATTGGAATTAATATATATGAATGGCTGGATGAGGAAGTGACTGTCTTTTTTTAATTTAATGGAATTTTACCTTTGAGTGAAAAGGCTTAAATGATTAGGGAGAACGATAAGACCCTATAGATCTTTATATATAAATTTATGCTGATGAGTTGATATCTATTTTTATTTTTAAATTTATGTATTTGGTCGGAAAATATAAACGTTTCCTATATTATTTCATTTATGAGTGTTGTTTATTTGATCCATTTTTTGTGATTATAAGATTAAGTTACCTTAGGGATAACAGCGTAATCACTTTTGAGAGTTCTTATCGACAGGGGGGTTGCGACCTCGATGTTGGATTAAGATTTACTTAGGCGTAGGTGCTTAAGGGTTCGACCTTTAAATTCTAACATGATCTGAGTTCAGATCGGCGTGAGCCAGATCGGTTTCTATCCTTCTAATGATTTAAATATTTTAGTACGAAAGGACCAGATATTTGTAATGTTTTATTTATATTAACATAATAACTATTTTGGTAGATAAGTGCATTAGATTAAGGATCTAAGAATGGGGTAAATTCTTCATATAGGAGTGTATTTTAATTTTTGGTTGGGGCTTTTTTCTTATATTATTATAATTATTGGGGTTTTAATTGGGGTCGCTTTTTTTACTTTGCTTGAGCGCAAAGTGTTGGGTTATATCCAGGTTCGTAGGGGTCTTAATACGGTGGGATTTTGCGGGATTCTTAAGCCATTTGCTGATGCTATTAAGCTTTTTCCTAGGGAGCAAAGATTTCCTACTATGTCTAATTATTATCCTTATTATTTGGCTCCTATTTTTAGTTTAATATTATCTTTGCTGGTTTGATTGCGTATTCCTCTTGTTAGATTGGTTGTTACTTTTTCTTTGGGCCTTTTATTTTTTTGTGTTGTACTAGTATGGGTGTTTATAGTATTATGGGTGCTGGTTGATCTTCTAATTCAAATTATGCTTTATTAGGGGGGTTACGGGCTGTTGCTCAGACCATTTCTTATGAGGCAAGTCTTGCTTTAATTTGATTATCTTTTGTCTTTTTGAGAGTTAGTTATAGTCTTTTTGATTTTGGTCTTTACCAGAGAGACATGTGATTTTTGTTTATTAGTTTTCCGCTGTCATTGGTTTGGCTGGCCTCTTGTCTGGCTGAAACGAATCGGACTCCCTTCGATTTTGCTGAGGGGGAGTCTGATCTTGTGTCTGGCTTTAATGTTGAATATAGCGAAGGCAGGTTTGCTCTTACTTTTATGTCGGAGTATGCTAGAATTTTGTTTAGGGGGGTTTTGTTTACTATCATTTTTTTGGGTTGTGATGTTTTTTTCTTATATATTTTTTACTAGGGTAGGCTATTTCTTTTATTTATATTTGGGTTCGGGGCACATTACCACGTTTTCGTTATGATAAGTTAATATATCTTGCTTGAAGGAGATTTCTTCCTTTATCATTAAATTATTTATTATTTTTAGTGGGTTTAGGATTTTATTAATATCTTTTTTAATTTAAATGAATTTTATTTAGAATATAAAATCCTTAGGGTTTCTTTTACTCTGTTTTATGTTTTCAAAACATAAGCTTTGTTCTCGGCCAAAGGATTAATTTTTAGTAAGTATTTAGTCTCATAGTGTTGAGAGTTGGGTTATAATTAGTAAATAAGTGAAGTAAATTACTGCTAATACTTGTCCTATCAAAATGTAGGGATCTTCAACTAGGCGGGCTCTGATTCAAGTAGATTAATTACTGAGACTATAATTCAAAAAATAATCTGGTTGAGTGGGTAAAATTGAAGTCCTCGCATTTTTCTTTTATGGTATCATGGTATAATTATTAAAATTAAAATGGATATAATAAGGGCAATAACTCCCCCTAGTTTATTAGGGATTGATCATAAAATGGCATAAGCAAATAAGAAGTACCACTCTGGTTGGATATGAACTGGAGTAACTAGTGGGTTTGCTAGAACAAAGTTTTCTGAGTCACCTAATATGTAAGGATTTCAAAGGGATAAAAAGTTAATAAAAATATTATTGTTATGAATCCAATAACATCTTTTGATGAATAGAATGGGTGAAATGGAATTTTATCAATATTTCTATTGATTCCTAGGGGGTTATTAGATCCTGTTTGATGGAGAAATATTAAGTGGACTATTGATAGGGCAATGACAATAAATGGTAAGATAAAGTGAAATGCGAAAAATCGGGTTAGGGTGGCGCTGTCTACTGCGAAGCCTCCTCAAATTCACTGTACTAACGTTGTACCAAGATAAGGAATGGCAGATAGGAGGTTTGTGATCACTGTGGCTCCCCAGAAGGATATTTGCCCTCAAGGGAGTACATAACCTACAAATGCAGTTGTTATTACTGTTAATAGAATAACTACTCCAATTCTTCGTGTATGAAGATATAAGTAGGACCCATAGTATATGCCGCGGCCTACGTGTAGGTAAACGCAGATGAAGAATATGGATGCTCCATTTGCGTGTAGGGTTTGTAGAAGTCAGTCGAAGTTTACGTCTCGACAAATGTGGGTAACTCTATCAAATGCGAGTTCGATTCTGGAGGTATAATGTATGGCTAAAAATAGGCCCGTAATAATTTGAATGATTAAACAAAGTCCTAAAAGTGAACCAAAATTTCATCAATAGGAAATATTAACTAGGGCAGGAAAGTCAATTAAAGCGTTGTTGGTGAATTTGATTAGCGAGTGTTGTTTTCGTATGGGTATTGACATAGGGCTTGTCGTAAATTTGTTACTTTTACTACTGTTACTAAAGTAATGAACAAGTACGTATGTTGCTAAGGTTAGTGTAATTTTTGCTATGGATTTATTATATAGCTTTATTAGGGGAATTTCCTGTTGTTCAATCGGGGCCTGTAGAATATCTTGAAGTGAATAGGGGGTTGCAATTATTAATGGGTCTATAACTATGATTAAGACAATTATAATGGGGACGGTTAGTAATAAAGTTATTATTTTTGTGTTAAAGCAAAATATTTCATTTGAAGCTAGTCTGGTTACATAAGTGAATAGTACTAGTATTCAGCCTAGGAAAGTTAAGAAAAGTATGTAGGAGAATCAGGGGGATTCTGAAAAGGTATTAATTGTTAATGATATAATGGTTGTGTTAATTATTAAGGTAAGCCCTATTGATAGCGGGTGGGTTAGTTGAGTAAAAAGGAAATTAATAAAGTTAAAGTTAATAATAAAATTACTGTTAATTTTATATCAAGAGATAATTTATTAAAAATGTTAGTTTTGGGGACTGGAGATAGGTATGATAGTATTTTCTCTTGATACTTTCAGGGTTATATTATCCCATTTATGATTTACAAGACCATTGTTTTTATTAAACTATGAAAGCTTATGTCAATATTAATTTACTTTATTTGTTCTATTTTACTATTCGTTATGGGTGTGTGGAGTTTTGTTGCTCAGTGAAAACATTTATTAATGGTTCTTCTTAGTTTGGAAATAATTGTTTTGGTTATATTTTTAATACTTTTTTTAGGACTAAAAGAATTTTATAGTGAAATTTCTTTTAGTCTTTTGTTTTTGACTTTTTGTGTTTGTGAGGGTAGTTTGGGGCTATCGATTTTGGTTTCTATTGTTCGTAGTCATGGCAATGATTATTTAGGATCTTTAATTGTGTTGCGGTGTTAAAGTATTTATTGTTTATAATGATTTTAATCCCAATAGAATTTATAGGTAGTATATGGTGAGTTGTTCAGAATTTTTTATTTATTATTATTATTATTATTTATTTTTTTTGTTAATTTTTAGTGGCTGTTTTGGGGGGCAAACTTGATGTTTAAGTTATGATTTTTGATTTGATAATTTGTCTTATTCTTTAGTTTTGTTGAGTGTGTGAGTTGTTATTATGATAATTATGGCTAGAAAAAAAATTTTTCTTCTTTCTATAATGTTAATTTCATTGGTTTAGTTTTAGTGTTGCTTTTCCTGCTATGCTTGAGCTTTTTCTGTTCTAGTATTTTTCTATTTTATTTGTTTTTTGAGGGGTCTTTGATTCCTACTTTGTTTTTAATTTTTGGTTGGGGCTATCAGCCAGAGCGAATGCAGGCGGGGCTCTATTTGTTATTATATACTTTATTGGCGTCTTTGCCGTTATTGGTTGGAATTATTAATTTTGAGGGGTTCGTGGAAGTCTTATTTTTTATAGTTTGTGGTTTGTTGACGTTAGGGTTTGTATGTTGGACTATTTGTGATATTGTATAATGATTTTGGCGTTTTCGGTTAAAATACCTATATTTTTGGTTCATTTGTGGTTACCTAGGGCGCATGTAGAAGCGCCTGTTAGTGGTTCTATAGTTCTTGCCGGAGTTCTTTTAAGGTTGGGGGGTATGGTTTGTTACGGGTTTCTCCTTACTTCGAGTCGATTGCTGTTAGGTTAAATTTATTGTGATTCGGTGTCAGAGTTGTTGGAATTTGGGTTGTTAGTTTAATTTGTTTACGTCAGGTAGATGTTAAGTCTTTAATTGCTTATTCTTCTGTCGCTCATATGGGGTTGGTATTGATGGGGATTATAACCATAGGTGTTTGGGGATTTAAGGGGGCTTTAATTTTCATGATTGGGCATGGATTACGTTCTTCTGGTTTAATTTTTTTAGCTAATATTTCTTATGAACGTTTGGGCAGACGGAGCTTATTTATCAACAGGGATATAATGTCTTTTATGCCTAGAATAACTTTTCGGTGATTTTTACTTAGTATTGCTAATATGGCGGCTCCCCCTAGTTTAAATTTGTTAGGGGAAATTAGTTTGTTAAATAGTGTTATCGGGTGATCTTTTTTAAGTATGGGCGAAGTGGGCTTAATATCATTTTTTAGAGCTGCTTATACTTTATATTTATATTCTTATACTCAGCATGGTAAGTATTACTCTGGCTTGTATTCTTGTTGGGGGGAAGCATTCGTGAATATTATCTTTTATTTCTTCATTGATTTCTGGGGCCAAGTTTTTTATGGTTTTAAATTGTTGGTGAATGATTTAAGTAGTTTATTTAAAATTTTGGCCTGTGGTGCTAAGGAAAGTTGACTAATGACTCTTAGGTTATGATGTGGGTATATCCTATTTGTGTTATTTCTTTTGTGTTTCTCTTTTATTTTTAGTTTATCTTTTTTTATTGGCGGGGTTTCTTTAATAGTTTTTGACACTAGTTTATTTGTTGAGTGGGAAGTTGTTAGAATTAATAGAAGTTATGTTGTTATAACTATTCTATTAGATTAAATGTCTATTTTTTATGAGATTTTTGTTATATATTTCTAGTATAGTTATTTATTATAGAGGGCAATATATGGGTAGAGATTTTTATATTAATCGCTTTATTTTTTTAGTATTTACGTTTGTTTTGTTTATAATGTTATTAATCATTTCTCCTAATATTATTAGTATTTTGCTGGGGTGGGATGGTCTCGGTTTAGTATCTTATTGTTTAGTAATTTATTACCAAAATGTGCGATCCTATAATGCTGGCATATTAACTGCTTTGTCTAATCGGGTTGGGGATGTTTGTATTTTACTTGTAATTGCTTGAATATTAAATTATGGTAGTTGAAATTATATTTTTTACTTGGGTGATTTACATGGCGGGGACGAAATAAAAATTATTATTATTTTGTTGTGCTGGCTGGGATAACAAAAAGAACTCAAATTCCTTTCTCGGCGTGGTCACCTGCGGTGATGGCGGTCCCCACGCCGGTTTCTGCTTTAGTTCACTCCTCTACTTTAGTCGCTGCTGGCGTTTACTTATTAATCCGTTTTAGTAATATCTTAAGTGATAATTTTGTAGGGCGCGTGTTATTACTTCTCTCTGGTTTGACTATATTTATGGCAGGTGTAGGGGTCAATTATGAGTGTGACTTAAGGAAAATTATTGCTTTATATACTTTAAGCCAATTGTTGCTAATAATAATAATTTTATCTATGGGATTTTCTATGTTAGCTTTTTTTCATTGATTAACTCACGCTCTTTTTAAGGCCTTATTATTTTTGTGCACTGGGGCTATTATTCATGGAGTTGGGGATACTCAAGATATTCGATGTATGGGGGGACTTGTGAATCAAATGCCGTTAACTTTATCTTGTTTAAATACAGCTAATTTAACTCTTTGTGGAGTCCCTTTTTTGGCTGGGTTTTATTCTAAGGATTTGATTTTGGAAGTTGAGACTATGGCTTGAATTGATTTAGTTAGATTTTTTATAATTTTTTTCAACCGGCTTAACTGTGTGTTATTCTGTTCGTTTAAGTTATTATTTGACTGGGATAAGGGTCGCTGGTATAAGCTGCCACGGGACAGGGGACAATTCTAATTTAGTTATGGTGCGGGGGATATTAGGTTTAACTGTGGCTTCTATTTTAGGTGGGGCTACTATGAGATGATTATTATTTTCTTGTCCCCGTGTGGTAATACTACCATTGTCTCTTAAAATGGGGGCTTTAATTGTCAGAGGGATGGGGGCTTGAATTCGGGGCTCTATTAGGAAATTCATACTTAGGTAAAGGTCAAGCAATGTTTGGTGGGACGTATTTTTTATAAGCATAATAGGTTCTATATGATTTTTGCCATATTTATCTACCAGTTATTGTATTCGATTACCCCTTACCGCGGGGGGATGTATAATAAAGTTGTTGATCAGGGGTGAAGAGAAATGTTGGAGCCACAGGGGACTTATAATTTTATAACAAATGGTTCTGTTTTAATTACTAAGGTTCATTTTAATGAGTTTGGGTTGCATTTATTTTTTTCATTTTTTTTAATTATATTTTTGATTATAGTTATTTTTATTACTTATTTGAATAGCTTATGTTTAAAGTATAGCATTGAAGATGCTAAGAGTAATGATTCTTCAAATGAGTGGTACTCCCTAAGAAAGTTTTCTTATTTTTACCTTGAAAAAGTAGTGTAAATTGTTATACTGAGGGGGCTTAATTAAAAGGTAATAACGGGTTTAATCGCTAAAGATAAAAGTTAGCAGCTTTCTCTTGTTTAATTTACTTACCTCCTTAGTGGGGGCTGTTTAGATTGCCCATCTTTGTTATTAACAGTAATATGCCCTTGATTTGGCTTCCAACTAAAAACAAGGGTGGAAGGGTCCACCTTAAGGTCAGGTCGAAACTGAGTGCTAAAGTATTGCTTCTTGTTGCTAGATGAGATAAGTTGGTAGACAACACTTTTTGGCTGCAAACCAAATATTATGATTAACTATTATCCTATGCGGGCCATTCCAGTAAGCCTTGATTTCATTCGTGGTATAGGCCGATAAGTAGAATTGAGAGAAAAGTTATTGTTACGATGGTTCAGGGTATGATTCTGGTGGTAGTGAATGTGATGGAGGAGGGGAGAAGTAACACGATTTCTACGTCAAAAATAAGAAAGATTACTGCAATAAGAAAAGAGCGGATTGAAAATGGAGTTCGGGGGGATGATTTGGGATCAAATCCACATTCAAATGGTGATCTCTTTTCTCGGTCAATAATTGTTTTTTTATAGCAGGGAGGCTAGTAATATTACGGTTGTTGTAATTGTTATAGTGATTAGGACGGCAGTTAAAATTGTCTATATTATCTATTTCATTTTATATGAGTTTTTAATTGGAAGTCAAATGTATTATTTATACTAAATAGATAGTTTACCCCCCTCATCAATAAATTGAGATGTATAGAAATAGTCATACTACGTCTACAAAGTGTCAGTATCAGGCTGCTGCTTCAAACCCGAAGTGGTGATTTGGGGAAAAATGATATATTATGTGGCGAAGTAGGCATACCATTAAAAATGATGAGCCGATGATTACATGAAGTCCGTGAAAGCCTGTTGCTATAAAAAAGGTAGATCCGCAGGTGGCGTCTGAAATTGTGAATGGTGCTTCGTAATATTCAAAGGCTTGAAGGGCTGTGAAATATAGTCCTAGGGTTACTGTTAAAATTAAGGCTTGGGTAGTTTGTGTGTGATTTGCTTCTATTAAACTGTGATGGGCTCAGGTTACCGTGACTCCTGAGGCTAGCAAAATTGCGGTATTGAGGAGGGGAATTTGTATCGGGTTGAAAGGTTGAACTCCTGCCGGGGGCCAGGTTGCCCCGATTTCTACTGTGGGGGAGAGTCCTCTATGGAAGAAAGCTCAGAAAAATGAAATAAAAAAATACTTCTGATACAATAAATAAGATTATTCCTCATCGAAGCCCAGTTGTAACTTGAATCGTGTGAAGTCCTTGAAATGTTCCTTCTCGGGAAATGTCTCGTCATTATTGAATTATTGTTAGTCTAATGATTAGTAAGCCTATAAGGAATAGGTCTGGATTAAATTGATGAAACCATTTAGTTAGTCCTGTGGTAGTAAGTAGGGCTCCTGTCAGGGGTCATGGGCTTTGGTCTACTAGATGGTATGGGTGGTTTTGTGGTGCTGACATATGTTACTTCACTTGAGTATAGGGTTGTCAATACTGCAAATATGTAGGATTGGATGACTGCTACTGCGGACTCTAATGTTAATAGTAGGATTTGTCTAAGTATTATTAGTGATAGTAATGATGTAGTTAAAGAGGGCCCTTTCTAGCTAAAAGAGTTAGTAAAAGATGTCCGGCTACTATGTTTGCTATCAGTCGAACTGCTAGGGTTCCTGGACGAATAACGTTTCTCGTAATTTCAATGCATACTATAAATGGTATTAGGGGGCCGGGGGTTCCTGCCGGCAGGAGGTGGGCAAATATGTGTTGAGTATTATTAATTCAGTCATATATTATAAAGGTTAATCAAAGGGGAAGTGCGAGACTTAATATAAATGTTAAATGACTAGATCTTGTAAAAATATAAGGAAATAGTCCTATAAAATTACTGAATATAATGAATGTGAAAACGGTAATAAAAAGAAATGTTGTTCCTTTATGAGTGTTTTTAGGTCCTAAAAATGTTTTAAATTCCTTGTGAAGGGTGGTTACTAGTTTATCTCAAATAATTGTTGTTCGGGTTGGGAGGAATCATAGTGATGTGGGAATAATTAATAGTCCTAATAAGGTACTGAGTCAATTAATTGATAGGGACAATACAGTTGAAGTTGGGTCAAATACTGAGAATAGGTTAGTTATCGTTTTCAGGTTAGAAATATCTTATTAATACTTGTTTGTTCTGTACTTAATTAGATGGAGGCATATTAAAGTACATGATTGAGGCGAAGATTAGGTAAATAGTCGAAAAGAAAATAAATAATAATAATCATTTTAGGGAGGATATTTGTGGGATCAAAAAGTATTACGGCTTAATAATTAGGCTATGACATGGCCATGTTATGGTGGTTTAACTAACTTTTTCATTAGGAGTAACTGTTACTTTACTATATTTTGGTTTAAGAGACCATTGCTTCCTTTCAGCCACCTAATGAGGTTTCTTGGGCCAGGTTTAGGATTCAATTAATAAATTGTTTGTGTGGGCAAGTTTCTATAACAATTGCTATAAAGCTGTGATTTGCACCACAAATTTCGGAGCACTGTCCAAAGAAGCGGCAGATTCGTTTTGCGTTTATTCCAACCTGATTAAGTCGTCCTGGGGTTGCATCTGCTTTTAGCCCCAGAGCTGGCATGGCTCATGAGTGAAGTACGTCTGCGGCTGTAATTAAGACTCGAATATCTGTGTTGATTGGTAAAATTACTCGGTTGTCTACGTCTAAGAGTCGAAAGCTATGTTTTTATCTCATTAATTGGGACTATATATGAGTCTGAATATTCATAACTTCAGTATCATCGATGGCAAATTATTTTTAGAGTTACTGAGGGCCGATTGATTTCATCAATTAGATAAAGAAGATGCAAGGACGGTAATGCAATAAAAACTAATATGATTGCTGGTAAAATTGTTCAAATAGTTTCTAAGGTTTGTCCTTCTAAAAGGTATCGGTTAGTGAATTTTTTGAATGTAATAGAGATTAATAAGTAACCTACAAGGACTGTAATCATTATAATAATAAGTATCGTATGATCGTGAAAGAAAGTTATTTGTTGTATAATCGGCGATCTAGCGTCTTGTAGATTTATTTGGTTTCAGGTAGCCAATTCTAAGAAAGATAGTAATTGGATCTCATTTCCGGGACTTAGGTCCGGTGCACTTATCTGCCATCTTAGAATATTAAATAGTTAAAATTGGAATTTCTGTATAACTATGCTCGGCTGGGGGTAGATTTTGATATCATTCTAAGGAAGTGTGCTGTTGGTCTGGAAAGAGAACGGTGCGGGAACTGGCTAGGGCCTCTCATACGATAAATACTAGTATGAGAACGGCAATTAATGATAAGAGGGATCCTACGCTTGATACCATATTTCATGTTATGTATGCGTCAGGATAGTCAGAATATCGTCGTGGTATGCCTCTTAGGCCTAAAAAGTGTTGGGGGAAGAAGGTGATATTTACGCCCAAGAATATTGTGATAAATTGAATTTTTAATCAATGGGGAATAAGGGATGTTCCACTAAAAAGGGGAAATCAATGAATAATGCTTGCTATAATGACAAATACTGCTCCTATAGAAAGTACATAATGAAAATGGGCAACGACATAGTAAGTGTCGTGTAATACAATGTCTATTGATGAATTAGCTAATATTACTCCTATTAGTCCCCTAACAGTGAATAGGAAAATGAATCGTAGTCTTCAGAGAGTTGGGGGAGAATAGTTGATTTGTGTGCCATGAAGAGTTGCAATTCATCTAAAGACTTTAATTCCGGTTGGGATTGCAATGATTATTGTGGCTGCTGTAAAGTAGGCCCGCGTATCTACATCTATTCCTACTGTGAATATGTGATGTGCTCATACAATGAATCCTAGGAATGCGATTGCTAATATTGCATAAATTATTCCTAGGGCACCAAATGTTTCTTTTTTCCCGCTTTCTTGAGTAACAATGTGGGAAATTATGCCAAATCCTGGAAGAATTAGGATATATATTTCTGGGTGCCCAAAAAATCAAAATAGATGTTGGTAAAGAATGGGGTCTCCTCCCCCTGTCGGATCAAAGAAAGAAGTATTAAGATTTCGGTCTGTTAATAGTATTGTAATGGCACTGG
>JAGDQP010034657.1:2464-14434 GCA_022664845.1 Lepisma saccharinum | reverse complement strand
AAGAAGCTCTTAAGTACTCTCAGGCTTATTGTGAGTACAAGTGCGGCGACCCCGAGGGTACCCGAGCTGATGTCAATTATATTTCTTTCTGATGGATTCTCTGATTTTCTCATCATTTCAACTTCCTCTTATCCTCTACTTTAACCATGCATGTCTTGTTTTATTTTCTAATTGGATTAATGTGCTTATGTTCTTTGGGTCTGATGTTAAACTAAGTTTTGAAGTTAACTTCAATATATATTTTGTCAACTATTTCAATTTAAATAAAGCCATTTTAAACGCACCGAGGACCCAGTTACAATTATTATGACTCACTTTAATGTCTTTAAGTAGTTGGTTCAATATGAATTGGATAGGTTCGGAACAGCACTTGCTTAGTCCTCAGGGCTTCGTTGAGATTTAATTTTAGTGTAAGTGTAGTTCTTTGTGAGACTAGATTGTGTGTTAAATAATGTAAATACTACGACCAACTAATTTACTGAGGTACACTTTTCTTGGGTTCCCACTTATTTATTCGAAAGTAACCCATTTCGAATTTTAACACGTCTGTACTTTCCTGTGCATACAATATTTTGATAATTTTAGCTTTTCATAATTCTTATACTCGAATAGGAATTTGTTGTAAATATGACTTAAATACATTTTACCTACACATGGCAGATATTCGACTCCGGTTCTTCCAATATGGCCGCAGCCTCCCACTTTTTTTTTTTTTTTTTTAAAAGAAGGAACAGTGACAGCGGGGTAATTTAAAAATAGTGGCTTTTACGATTGGACTCAGGTGTTTCGGCTAATAAATAAATACAGATCTTTCCACATACTTATATATACATATTTATTAAACTTTACATACAATATAATCTCTCTCTCTCTCTCAAAAAAATATAATAAAAAAGGATAGACATACTTAAATTACATCTCTGCGACGGCCTAAAGACGGAGCGAGAGCCGTTCCGAAGGACCTAGCCAATTCATATTAAAACAACTACTTAACGACATTAAAAACCTTACTTTTAGGTGAGTCATAGTAGTTGGGCGTAAATTCAATTGAATTTTAACTATTGTGTTTGGGCAAGTTAATCTTAGTCGGGTAATTGATAAAATAAACATACTTTGGTTGCAAGAAGTAAAATATTATAAATTAATAATGCATTTGTGTAAATAAAGTAACTGGCCATCAAAAGGAATATGCAGTAAAATGTTACTATGTGAATTAAAATGTGCTTTGGAATTGCGTTTTACATGCATGTATTAGTTAGTTTCAACTAAGTATGTAGAAAGGTAAATTATATTTCGTTAATTTTGAATCTTAACTAATTTTGTTAAAAAAATATGCATCATACATTTAGGTTGTACTGTTTGTTTGTTTGTTATTTTACAATTTTCGCAACTGCCTTCTGGTAGGAAATATTCTACTTGACTTCCTTATTTGAAATCTCTCGAAAACTAACATTTTAGTTAGTACATAAATATTTTTTTCATGTTCTGTAATGACTTAAAGAAATAGCATGTGCTTGGTATATGCGTATTTGAATTGATAAACATGTTTTGTTTGCAAGAAGAAAAATATTATAAATTAATAACCTGCAAAAAGTAGAAAAATGGACTTAAAAAACCTGAAATTTGACATTCACTAGACACCCTGTTTTTCCAAATGGGATGAAGGTTCAATACTGTCGAAAGTGATAGTATGAGTCATGATAAGCAAAAAAATTTAAATGAAAATAGTTCGAATTCTGCTTCGTTTTTTAGATAAAGTAATTCCAACTTGGAGCCCAAAATGAACGCCTAACAATGGGAAGAAAATTAATAGTTCTCAATGAATCATAAACGACGCATTAAATGAATTTCTTTTGGTGGAAATTCGTTTGTAACAACATAGTATTTTGAATCCTGATATCTACTATGTCACCAGGTTGTCAGTTGCCAACCCGGTATAACGTTTAAATTTTTCAAATGGCACTACGATGTATTATTAGGTATTTGACATCCTCTTGTGATGATAAACAACATACGTATAGCACGTATAGCAGTGTTGCAAACTGTGGATGAAATATCTTAGGAAATTACGCAGTTTGTATAAGATCTCAAAAATGTTTCTGCCTTATCCACAGTTTGCAACACTCCGATGTGTGCTTTAAGTATGTTGTTTATCATCACAAGAGGATGCCATATACCTAATAATACAACGTAGTGCCAATTGAAAAAAAAATAAACGTTATACTGGATTGGTAACACTGACAATCTGATGACATCGTATTTTCAATCCTGATATCTACCATGTTGTTACAAACAAATTCCCACCCAAAAAATATTATTCAATGCGTCGTTTGTGATTTATTGAGAATTATTCACTTTCTTCCCATTGTTAGGCGTTCATTTTGGGCTCCAAGTTGGAATCACTGTATCTCCAAAACGAAGCAGAATTCGAACCATTTTCATATAGACTTTTTTGTTTATCATGACTCATACTATCACCTCCGAAAGTATCATCCCTTTTGAAAAAAAATATTAGTTTGTGTTGAGGTGGCAACACTGTGCGTGGAAGTCGGTCCCCCGCCCCTCTGTCGGTACATGCTCCACTGCACATTTTTTGTACTTTCTTTCAGTTCTTTGCAATATTTCAGTGGTTTGATTAAAATGGGACACCGTGTATATTTGTAGCGAAAATATTTTTTTTATGCGATCCTATGGAGATCCCATCCTGAATTTTTTTTCTGTTGATTGCTTGTGAACCTAAGATTCAAACAAAAAAGAATTCATCAAAATCCGAGCATCGGCTCAAAAGTTTTAAAAAAGAATATGCTTACAGATGTGGACATTTTTCTTTATTTATTTTTTTGGAAATTTTTGGTTCCTGTCCATCATGGTGAATGAATGACAGGACTGTTTATATTTCATTTGAAAGCCAATTTCATTACAAGAAAAACATATGAAGAAGAAGCACTCTATCTCAATTTCAAAGGAAGTGCTGGACATGTTTGTAAATGACCTTGAATTCTTAAACGCCATTCGCGACTGCTTTTACGCAAATCGAGCCCAAAATTCAAACTTCAGTAACTCGGAAACCACTTCATGGATTTTGAAACGGTTCGCAATTATGAAATCAACAATACAATTTCTTTCAACATACAAATTTTCATACAATTCTGAGATGGTCGGGTTTAGGGCCTTGGTTGAACTGACGTGGACTGACCCGATGCTCAAATTGCAATGGTAAAAATGTACTACCATGCCGTGCATACTATTTAATATTGCTTCCGACTCCCAGTACCATTTGTGCGAAGAATTAACATAATGTTCATTATGTCACATCAATAAAATCATGGTATGCTCCACTTGTCTTCAGTGTATTAATTCTTCTCCCTTTATAAAACCTAAACAATCTTGACCTATTACAGGAATATGTGTAATTGGTTATAGTGTGATTATAATAAGACGCCACTATGAAGCCGAACATAAGGATAGGTATAACGGGTTGATAAGGGAGTTCAGCAAAATAAAGTAAACTACCTTAAAGCATCTTTTCTTGGACAACATAATATTTTCTAAAATCACTCCGCTCAGACTGAAGCAGAAATGGGTACTAGTTTTGTAGTGCAAAATTTATGGCCAAAACAGACAGGCCTTTCTCAGATTCAGAATTTGTGAAAAATTCGATAGTTGCTATATCTCAAGAAGTGTGTTCAGAAAAAAAAAACAGGTGTTTTAACAAGTTAATCTTTGTGCCAGAACTTTTGCAAGACGTGCTGAGGAACTCGGTGAAATCACTTTTCATCAGTTAAAATCCGCAGCGAAATAATTTATTTATTACTTTCTTGCAGTGGACCAAACTCTTGTATTGGCGACAAAGCACAGTTGCTAATGTGGCGGTGATGATAACTTTATAATTCACGAAGAATTAGGTAGTTTGAAAGGTTTGACTACTGGTGAAGAATTCTTGAAAGAAGTACACGAAATTATAAGAACGTTAGGTTAAGAATGGGAAGCACTAACTAGTATCACAACTAACGTAGTCGTACCATGAGTTATTATTTTTTGTGTATTGTGAGAAATTATTCATTGTAATAATTAAGGCTCGGAGTATAATTTTTTATAAATCAAAAATTAATTTTAAAAATAATGGCGAAATATTTTTTTATAAATTTTTGTTTTACCTACCGTAAAATTGCTAGGCCTATGGAAGGTTAAACATAAAAACTATATAAACAATTTACTTGAAGTGCGTCTCATCCCTTTACTGTACCGAAATAAGAACATTTTCTACAACCATCAGTCCTCTGTTAGTCTTTATTTACCTGCTTCTGACAAGCTTGACAGAATATATTTTTTGCCATCGCTTCTAAATGTTAGATCGTCCTCGATCCACGACTGAATCAAGAAATATTCACCTTTGGCATCTTCGCAAATTCACACATATGCTTGGAGCTTCAGTCAAGTTCAATTATTAAAGTAAAAAAGTTCAGATCATTAATATCTATCTAAAAGCGATTCTGAACTGATCGATACCATTAAACATTAAATGAATATATGAAGCCAGGAAACGTCTTAATTCTTGCAAAAAGAGTTTTATAACATAGACAGTATTATGTTCAGTACGTGCATAATTCAAGAATTAAATCATAATTTTAAAAACGGGCCGCACAGCTATAGCAAACGTAGAAAACTGAGAACTGAACATTCGTTTAGACTGAAGTAGACGATCGAGGTCAAATGTTTGCTCTGGCGTTTATCTTTGAACACTAACCGATCAATGAAGTATCGTTACCCAACTCGATGTTTCAGTTCAGACACGCATAGAGATCGAGATCAAAACAGTAACTGAAAAACTGTTTACTTGTGTTCAGTAACTTAGGGGAGAAAATAACCATTCTTTAATCTATGGTACTAAGGAAAGAAAATAGATATTTAATCGCCTAGATATTTAATCCTGATGTAAATCTTGGTAGGTGAGTGACGTATAGCCTCATTTACTGTTATACTGCAAATGTCTCGCAGCTAATTTACTATGTTAGATATTAAACACTTTACAATGTTGACACTGTTCCCATTCTTTTTCGTTTAACTCAGCCTGATCCAAAGCTGCCTAAAGGTCACGAATAAAATCAATTCCAGTGTTTCCTTTAACTAGTAAAATTTATGAAGGAGTAATGATAACGTGAACGTTATCTCGTGAACTCGAATTTTTTCCCATTCATTATGTATACATATATTGTGGTTATCTTTATTTTGTCAATATAGAATTACAGACATAACTTTTATTTTAAACTTGTTAGTATATAAATAGGTAGATAAATGAAGTTACAGATTAGGTATTAAGAAAGCTTATGAAACAAATTCCGATATAATTTAAATAAGATTCTTGAGATGAATGTGTTTTTTCGTGTACCAATTCTGTTGTATTTACGTGAACTCACATTAAAATGATTGGAACAACATTTAATTTAAGTTACCGTATATCCATTACGTTAAAGTAAATCTCTCTTTTGAAAATACTTATATTTCAAGTCCATGAATAAGCATAGTTTTGCCCAGTGCCTTGAATATTTTATTATTTCGAATACTAATCTTGAAATGAGATGGATGTGTAATGTTAGAATTCAATAATAAATTGTTCAACTAACATTTTCATTCCTAACGTTGTTTACGAAAATTGCAGGAACTGCTTTGCGATCATTGGAACAAATATCCTATTATTCTTCTGAAGGATGTTGCATTCAAAGATTTGGAGATATTAGTTGACTACATGTATTTGGGTGAAGTGAAAGTGCCGGAAAATCAGTTGGTTTCTGTGATGGAAACAGCAACATATTTGAAAATACGAGGTTTTGGTGATGATAGTAGAATGCAGGATAGTAGTTCGAAAATCAAGGGTGAAGGAAGTGCTGTACTAAGTATTACTGACAAGAGAAAACCAAAAACGAGATCAACAGGAGTTTCTAAAAATCAAGGCATTTTGATAACCCAAAGAGAAATAGGTGAAAATCATATAGGCACTGGTATTAAAAATGACGAAAACAATGCAGATATTGATAAAGTACGTAGTGGCAGAAAGAATGCTCTTCGAACGAAATCAGGTTTTAAAAAATCAGAATCTGTGGAGTCAGATCTCTCACAGGCATCTCAAGGTAAGATATTATTTTGTTCATGCCTTTCACTCTTCTTCGTTTATATTGTTCCCATTTATTCTCTCTTTAGACAGATGTGTAAGATAGTATCTTTTCTTTTTCCCTGTCGTAATTCCATTTGTTTGTCTATATATTGTGTGTGTAATGGATTTTCGTATTTTAAGGGTAGGATATTTATTGAGTTGCGATTTTGGCCTAAAAATCTCCGAAGATAAAAGTACTGAGAAAGGAAAATGGCTACAATTCAACATAAACATATATTACATTTCTGTATTTGGTGATAGTAATTGAATTATCTATAGTTGGTGATAGTTGTCGGTCTTCTGCAATACCTAACAACTCTTACGTACTTCAATGCATGGTCAAAATAATAATAATATAGCTGTTCGAATAACGTCATGTTGATTTGTAAGGTTTTTAAAACGGCCAAAGGAATGTTACGAATGTAGGGAACGAATTGCATAGGTATTTCTAATGCTTTGATAAAATTTTCAATATCGAAAGATTTCACACCAAAGGGATGGGAAGGAAAAACGGAGCATTAAGGAGTCATTAGAGATGCAAGGGCTCAGAAGAATATGGTCCATGACATTTGGGCGCCACCGTTTTGGGTTCAAGGCTGTTTGGGCGTAAAACCGTTTATCTAAATAGGTTAACCTACCTACACATTATATATATGGACCAGTATAGTAACTTTGGACTTCGGCCCGTCATGATTCGCCTTTAGCTGTTAAAATCCACACCCATGCCCCTGCCGGGACCTTCGAGCCGATGGCCTGCCGCCGCAGACCGCTCTGCCACCCGGCCGGCCCTACCTACACATGTTATAATGTATTTCATATCTAGAGTCCGGATGTTTAGGCACTAAAAACATGAAAATAGGCACTGAAGTCACAAAAATAGGCACTAGAAATTTATAATAAGCTAAAAAAATGCAATTGAACTTGTAAAACTTCCACAAATAATTTGGCAAAAACTATAATACCTTGAACACGGCATAGTTTCTGCACATCACCCAGAACTTATCTCTACCGGTTGAAAAGAAATAGAAAAGAAAATATTTTCGCAAATTTTTGTTCTAATGGGAGAACGTACTGGCTATGTTTTGCCGATTTTATATTGTCTGCTTCCAAATAAACAACGACGTAGATACCAGGGATTATTAGTATTATCAACGTGACAGGGAACATAATATTAACAAGGAATTTGAAAAAGAAGGTAGCATCAGAATCCCTGACCTGCAGGTACAGATCAGACCCAGAATTTACACTGAAAGCCAGGATGATAATTTCCTTACCATTTGTTTCCATAAATGCATTGAAGGAAGCATTCGATGCCCTGGTTGCTGTTTTGCCAGCAGAACTGTTACCTGTCGCTGATTTGTTTGAAGCTAATTATTTAGGTGAGTATGCTGTATAATTTATTCACTATTAAATAGTTTACTTTCCTGCATAAATAGTTCTCTTGAGAGTTGTGGAAGGAAAGTGTTGAAAATGCAGAGCAAACGGGTGTTTTAGAGTTATTGAAGGTTAAGGCCAGGATACAGTTTCACGTTTAAGCCATGAATAAAGGCGCCCTCCCACAAACGGCGTGTTGAGTTTCCGATCGTAGGGGGTAAAATGTGTATTATGGCAACCAGGAAAGATAGATCAAAATTGGTGTTGTGAAACTCGGTTTGTAGGGAGACAGGGTCATCCGGTATGTTGATAGTTCAGAAGTGTGCGAATGTTAAGAGCACGACCTGTTTCTCCCACATAAAAGGCATCACAGAACTTGCAGGTTACGATGTATATAACATTAGGGGTGTGTTATGTACCCTTGGGATGGACCCCCCTTCCCACGAAATATTCAAGACTTCTGTACTTATAAGTGTTAGTGTTTACGCGTGTTCACTTATAGCAACGTTTCTCAACCTTTTTGTTGCCGCGACCCACCCTTTACCGTGCCTTTTAAACGCGACCTCCAAAAGTAATTTTCTTGTTCAATAACTGAAACTTATGCGCGAACACGTCTCAAAGTCATATTCAAAAAAAAAAAAAAAAAATCACAAGTACATTTTTATATATAACAGGAAAAACAGGAGGCATACAATATTCATACTTTGCACGAAGACATGTTAGACTAAAGTCCGTTTTTGTGCAAAGTATGAATATTTTATGCCTCATATTTTTTCTGTTATATATAAAAAGTACTGGTGACTTTTTTATTTGAAAATGTCACTTAGACGTTTGTTCGCGCATAAGCTTCAACTCAAAAACACCCGTTCTCTGCATTTTCAACACTTTTCCTTCCAAAATTCCCTCCCAAACTTACACGCTGTACAGTTGCCAATTATTCCACGCTCCGCAAATCCATGCGCTATGTAACAGTCAGTTGTTCTCCAGACTTGACGCGTCGTCCGCTACGTGGAGCCACTGTCGTCTTGGTAGTTATTATATCCTCACGTGTTCGTCTGTTACTCTCCGAGCAAGAAGAAGGTGATTTCACCGAAATATTTGAGATTTCTGTACTTATAAGTGCTAGTTTGTGTATATGTTTGTTTTGAAACCTTCAGGAGGCTATTTAATACAAAGTGAAACAAAAACGCTTATTACAAACAAGAAAATTACTTTTGGGGGTCCGTATAAAAGGCACGGTGAAGGAAGGTGGGGTGGGGGTCATGAAAAACGTTGAGGAACGCTGTAGTAGATGATCGATGCATATTTTTTTCAAACACGGTAGTTTGTTGGAAAGACCCTTCCAAGAGCAGTCAGATGACCGTAATATCTTAATTTTGCCAAAAATAGAAAAGCATGTTCTTTTCCTGTGGTCTTCATTTATATCCGCCATTTTAAAAAATGGCGGAAAGAAACTAGAAAAATAAGAATACACTTAAAACGCTCATCGTAGTGCCTACTTATTTGTTTCTGAGGCTAACAAATACAAATACAACATTGTTTTGTTCATCTAAATGGTTGTTTCTGTTATCTTTACCATTTCAAAATGGCGGATACTGAAGATAGAATAACAGAAATTTACTGATAATGCTTATAGTGACGCCTAAATATATTTTGGAGACAATAAATAATAATAATAAAAAAAAATGTGCGTTATTCGTTTTAATATTTGTTTGTTCGATGTGCGCCATTTTTAAGTGAAGCACAAGAAAATCTAAAGATTCCAGATTTATTTACAATATCATTTTGCTGTCCAAACTTAGGATTTTGGGAATAGTAAATGTTATCTTTTTTAAAAACCATATGATTGTAGAGACACAACATGCATTATCTGTCTGGTAAATCAAAAGTATTATTCTTCATCCGAAACTGGTCGCAAAAGATTCAGGGAAGGAGATGAAGTGATGCAAGATCTACTGTCAAAGTGATTGAGGTTAATGGATGATAGTGTATTTTACTATCGCACAGTGAGTGCTATTAATCTTATACATAAAAGAAATTATTGAATGTATTACACTGCTATATTATATTGCACTGTCAACACTTGTGCATTATCAACAAACCCGAAAGAAGTTTAGAGGTTATGAGGTGCAGAGGGTGAACAAATTCTTAGCAACAGCATTTACTTCGGAGACGATGTTTTCAATCGTATAGCTGATGTTGTGTAGTATTTTTTCTATAGCTTAAAACTTACTCGAATACCTAACAGCACACACCAGTAGAAAGCCGAATTTGCTCAAATAATATCGTAGATCAAATCAGGTTATCGAATTTCTCTCTAATTGATAAGTTTTGCTCATTAAGTAATCTGTTTAGTTACAAAGAAATTTTAGGATAAAAATATATACATCTGCAGAGCAGTGGAACGGAGATAATTATGCTAGTATAATATACATCTGCAGAACAATGGAACGGAGATAAAGATTGCCGCTATAAGACTCCCTGAATCAGTTTCTCCCGCTGAAGAGCAATCAAAATTAAAGAAAACAAACTCAACAAGTTAAAACTCGGATATCTCCATTGCTCAGAATTGAAAAGGGCTGCAAACCCTAGCCAACACATACATCAGATATCAATCCAAGTTCGTCTTGGCAAGTAACAATTACTTTAGTTCATTACAAATCGTCCCAATAATATAAAATTTCAAAGAAGGTTCTGAACAAGTACTAAGATCATGTGATTTACTGTCTCATTTACAACTATACTTGTGTCGTTGATTGTAAATAAGAAATATATATATTTACAGCAAGAAATCCAATTCAGTTAACTTTCATTTAAAAACCAGACGAATCTAGAATCGAAAATTTTATTGGAGCAAAACTCATATAAACAGAATCTCGTAACTTCTGACGCATCCACATATAACAAGGACCTTGTTGCTTCTTTCTATTTTTAGTGTAAGTAGTTTTTAAACCGAACTTGAAATTGAATCATTAATCGGTAAAGCTAGATTAAAAATTAAACACACAGAGAAGAGAAATCAAAATTAACGAACAGTTAGCAGCTAAAGTCATTACCTTGCCTAGTCATTATCTTGTCAGACTCGTAATGTTTTGATGAACCTTGAAAAACCTGTTCCATCAACATCTTTCGTGCGACTTTACTTTAACCAGAATGAACATGAATAAAATCAAATTGATAGCAAGAATTCCCTGATTAATGAGTCCTCAATTATTATTTCCTTGAGCCCGAATTGATAGTAATTTCGCAATAGAAATATCTCTACAGTCCATATAGTTAATCGCGTAAGAGACTATGGTTACTTGTTACCAAAAGTATTTTACCTGTATACGTGAAACATATACGGCTAAAATTCATCTCTGAAATATTTGTGCTGTATTTAGTAGCTTCTACTGAGCACTGTGTTTTAATATAAGTATTTTTCTTTCCTTGATACCATATCAAACTGTGGAGAGGTCCTAAAAATGGGCTTGGGGTCCGGATCTGGACCAGAGTCTACCATTTGGAGATCCTTCCCTAACTGATCTTGTAAATACAGACGGCAGGTACTTGTTATCTAAACCCTATAGCTGGGGAAGTAATCCATTAAGCAAGACTAAACATAACCCTTAAATGGCCAAAACATAATTTTTCTGAAATTCTTATGAAAACGCAAATAAGTACTATATTTTAACTTCCCAGCCTCGAAACTTAATACTCAGACTCAGTCTCGAACTTATTGATCATCATCAAATTTCACTGAAAATTTTGGCTTGAAACGCAGAATTGCAAATCTCTATGTAGAAAGCGTGGATCCTTTACCGACAGACGCATCGAATCGATTACAATGACTTGTTATCTAAACCCTATCTTAACATGAACGACGAATTTTTTCCTCATTCACAAACCAACGTTTGAAAAAAAAAAACCAACACTCGCAGAGCTTATTTTATCACTACGTGACAGTTTCCGTAGATCTACTGACCCCAATTTTCAAATGGCGAATATAACAAATAACTTTTTAGACGAACAAAACAACATTTTATTTCTATTTTCCCACCTCGAAAACATATAATTAGACATCGGGATGAGCGTTCTAAATATATTCTTATTTTTTCCAGTTTTTGTTTCCGCCATTTTTCAAAATTACTTACACTGTGGCTTACAGAACTCACAAGTTCATCGCCGCAGTAAGAAACGATTTCCATTGGGTTCTCTCCTGGGCAAGATCAATCCAGTTTTCATCACAAACACCTACTTCTCGAAGACCCCTTCTAATATTGTCCTCCCAACGCCGCCTCGGTCTTCCGAATGGTCTCTTTCCATCCGAATTTCCAACCAAGACGGAATTATAGTCTTCGTTTTACTCCCATCCGAGCTACATGGCCTGCCCATCTTAGTTGTAGCGATTTCATTATTCTTACAACATCGGGTGAGTCGTACAGTCCGTGGAGTTCTTCAATATG
>JAGDQP010034656.1:0-19989 GCA_022664845.1 Lepisma saccharinum | reverse complement strand
CAGTCTCCCTCTTCTTAAAAATCGAATGTGAAAGAGATGAATTTCTCTAAGGTAATAACTTCACAGTGAAATTAACAGATAATTTTTACTAAGAATCACAATATATATATATATATGTATAGAAAAACAATACAGAAATGAATTTTTCTGTTTGTAAAATAGACTTTATCTTATTTAAAATATATATTCCACATTGTCTACAGAAATTAGTTATCTTTTATTTTGTGTGAACCGCGATATATGTTATTAACATTTTAGAATTTAGGGTTAGAGTACCTATCGTCTGGCACATACGAGTGATCTGCCATTTTCACATAAATATAATTAAAATAAGTCCCAGGTCATAGAAAATGCGTATAAAATGTTATCTATAGTTTTCAGACACCATTAATTTGAACTAAGGGTTTTAACAGCTATCCAAAGTGATATTATGCACCGGGAAAAGAATACAAAGTATATGGCTTCCCTGGTTAGCTTAGAAGATGCCGGAAATATTATTTGAGAGTTAAAAACAGTGCCCTAAATTTTAGGGTGAAACTGTCGCTTTTAAATTGTTTTAAAACAAGCTGTTTCTCCAGCGTTTCAGATGTTCTTTTTTTTATATATCATAACTTCTTTGATCTGCTTCAATTTTAAATGGATAGATATCCTCGAGTTAAAGGGAGAACAGCGTAAGTGAATAATTTTGTAATTCTCTGTCAGAGCGTAAATAGATGACGAATGAAACATAGACAAAACGAGATATCTGTCCTTCATGAGCAATTGTGCAAGAGATGAGCGGTAAAACTCAATACGTAGTATCGAAATTATACAGAATTTCAATTTTTCAAAATCTTCGTTTGCTTTCAAACACTTATCCCGTAAAATTTAGTAGATGTAACTCACGACCATCTGACTTGAAAGCAATGATATAATTATTAGTACTTTTTATACGAATGTATACATTTTATTTCCAATAGGCATTAATGATAATTATCAAGTATTTCTGAATGAAAAGGTACTTATTACATTTACTTCACAATGGTTCGTGCTGTCCTCAAATTTTGCAACGTTAATTTACCTCATTTTCCGACGTCATACAATGATGAAATTTTGCACAGCGACGTAAGATGGGTGACAATTCCATTGTTACTTTCATATATTTCTTAATATTTATACAGGGTTGTGCAATTAAAAGTTGCCATCCCTTGTATCGCCCGAACGGTTACAAGCATTATTTTGAGGAACTATAATTTTGAGCTATATAGCTTGGCCACCAAACCCCCCAACGGGTGTATCCGGGGGTGTAACTTCAAAATTTCAAATCAGAAAGCGTGTCGAGTGATATCTCTTTGAACCCCCGCCATTTTGGATAGGAACAACATAGCGACTTGAAAGTTTTACCAAAATATTTCTTTTGTCAAGACCTTTCATGCGAGATATCATTCGGCACCTTTCCAATTTGAAATTTTGAAGTTGTCCCCGCCTAACCCCTTTGGGGGTGTTTTTTGGTCAAGTTTTAAAGCTTAAAATAATAGCCCCTTGAAATAACGCTGGACTTGATTTTCCATTCTCTCATATTTGTAGCCGTTCGGGCGATACAAGGGGTGGCAACTTTTAATTGCGCCACTCTGTATATTTTTCATTTTTTTTCAATATGGATTTCTTTATCCTAAAAACATACTAGCCTGCAACGATCTGTCATTCTACTTGTTGCAGAGCACTTTAGAATTTGGTTCACAAAACATTACCATGAGAAAAGTATCCGAACACCGAAAAAACTCGAAAAAAAGTCAAAATTTAAACTTTTTAAGAACATACTTTTCTTAAACAACTCGTACTAAAAAGTAAAAATAATTTTGTTTATGCATGACTAAAAAGAAAAGCATGAGGCGCGCTATCATATACAGTTCCTTTATAAGTTCTTGAACTAGCGCTCCCCATGCTTTTCTTTTTAGTCATGCATAAACAAAATTATTTTTACTTTTTAGTACAAATTAGTCAAGAAAAGTATGTTTTTTATTACTATTTTTATACATATTTTTCTTACTTTTGACACGCGTCCGACAACTGGTACATACCTAACTGACCACTGGTTCTAAGTGGACGACAACTGGTGAAAATTTACCTATTTTCCTGGAAACAATCTTAGTACGAAATACATGTAAAACTTTGAGTTTCAAATGATTTATTTTGGTTGAGAAAAATGTGTAACGAATGAAAGTAAGGAGTGTAATAAGTGTTAATGTTAGGCTAAAAAAGGAAATTTGGAAACAATATAAGAGAATTAGTTTCTTAATTAGCCAGCCACTGGTGGCCTTACCCTGCTTCATTTAACGCATTTAAAGGTATAATCAAGTTGAAGAACTTACAAGTACTCTCAATTTACAGACAAGAAACTTCACTCTTTAACGTGAATATGTTATTATTTTTTACCGTACGAAAAACATGCTTTCCTCTACATTCTCAGAAAAGCCATACGGGTCGCAATTATCGGCTGCCTGTCCAAAGATTACATACACCTGTTCTATACTGTAGTGATAACCCTACTCCAGAAGTCCGCACTATACTCCATATTGTTTTATTTGCAAGATAATCTTTAGAATACTTGTCTTGTTTCAAATTGTGAAGTGCAAACTTAGTGACAACATATCCAAACACCCAATATTTCAGACATCCTTACCATCTTCACAGCGAGCCCTCTTTTACAAACAGATCCTTCATTATTCGTTCAATCTTCTTCACACATCACGATGTGGTTCTTTCCATTCATTTCTTAGCGAAACATTTATTGTCGTTAATATTGCCGTATCTTGAATTCGTCTTCTTCCAATCCCCATTCACTAGATCTTGAAATACATGTTTCAGTTTAATGTCTTCGTTAGCAATGTCCTAACGTGTTTCTTCTACCGCCATCACATTCAAACGTGTCGTTCGTCTGTCAACTACATCGTCAATAGTTCATTGTCCTGATTTCCTTCATGTCTACGTTCACAATGCTAATATTTGTCTGTCTCCACTTTTTTGTACAGACGCTCTTTCGTTCTGAAATTATTGGTATTTACAGCTTTGTTCTCATCCATTATTATTATTATTATTATGACTCTCACCTGATGTCTTACAAAAGGTGATTTTTTACGGTCTGTTTTTATTATCAGTATTTCAATATGTATACTCTTTTTATTGTGTTATTCGCTTATGTAAGTGAAATCGTGTGTTCCATATGAATGAACAACCACATGCAAATGAGTATTAAGTATTTGATTATACTTACAGGATTTGATAGATAGCATGAAGCCATACCATTCAAATGATTCGGCTCTCGGGCTCTGCACAAATATTTTTTTGCATGGTTTCAAAATTTACAATGTTTTCGAATGTTTACAATGTCTTCTGAATGAGAGCTTTGCTAAACGTAAATGACTGCATACTTTCAGAAATTATCCAACATTTTCTCATTCTCCATATTCTTAAGAACTGATAATAAAACAGTTGTATCTATCTTTCGTGTACAATGGTAGTGTTGTACAGAATTATCTCACTAATTTGGAACAATACACATGATTTCAGTATTGAATTCGATTCATTAAACAAAAGAATATTTACATTTTCAGCCATAATTTTCAAAGTTTGTATATGTTTGTTTCTCCGTGTTTAGTAAATATGTTTTCTACTGGACAGTTTAGAATTTCCATGTAAATTTCAAGGAGTGGCATCCCCTGGTTAAACCAGAACAGAGAGTAAACATTGTGTTAGATTAACTGTTTAGGGATTTGGAATGCGACCGTCTTCAATATTTTCATTCTCTGCTGAAATATTATCATACTATAAGAAACTACCGTGTCAAAAACCCGGACATGGGAAAACAAATATTTTATCTTCCAAAAAGAAATACCTTCAACTTTCACATACACACCCAAGAGCCCACACACGCGGGTAACTTTATTATTGATGTTCTTCTACAACTAATATCATTCTAGCTAGTTCCAGGCTTCGCACACCCAAATGTATACCAGTAACACTTCTGGATTGCACTTTTCAATAAGGTTACTGAATTAAATTTTATTTTAAGACCTTAGGCAACTTCTGGCTTAGTCCGAGAATGATGGGGGGAATTAGTGGAATGAAAAAGCTGAGAGGAATCAGGAGAAGCCCGAGAAAACCCAGGCGTAAGATGTTTGTCCACCACAAAGCCCACATGGCAAGAAGAGGGATCGAAGCGAGGACCCCACACACCAGAGGTAAGCGTTCAACCATTGAGTTACCGTGGTCCAGTATGATATTATATAGTTACTTATATAATATTGAGGACGGAAACTGGAGTAATTACATCAAGAAAAAGCTACCTTTATGGACGAACACATTTGGTGTCATGAAACTTAAAAAAAAAAACGTTGTAAATAAATACTTATTTTCCTATTGTTTATTTATTTACAACAATGTCGCCTACTGGACTGCTTGATAGATTTAAACCATTTATGCAGCTACTGTTCCAGTTCCAAATTCTGAATATGATATATTCTGTTGACTCATAAGTGCCTAGCATGTATTACCATCAGAGAGCTACGTTTATCTTCCAGCATCATGACAAGCAAGATTGTAACGGAGAAAAAATACATGTCAAAACACCACTATATAAGAAAAGTATATTCGCTCCAGCAAGCAGCAAACAAATCGATCCACACGCTGCATATCATTTCGCAATAAATGCACATATATCAAATATGTAGCTTCTAGAACTAATACTATGTTATTGGTCTTTGTTATTTCCTGTCAGTAGTTTTCTTTTTAAAAGTTTAGTTTAGAAAATAATTATAAATTGTTTTAAATTATTTCTCTTTCTTCTCAGTTACAGTTATTTGCTAATGAAGTCTCACACAGGAAAGTTCAACTCACTGCATGTGGTATGTTTCCTTTGGATATGACGTTATTACATTCGGTAAGTGCTCTATTGGTATTTTCTCCGTTATGGGGATTATATCGCACCCCGGCAATGGTACTCAAAAAAGTTAGTTTTGAGAAAATTGCAATTGAAACATTGATTGATTTTGTAAGTCATATTAAAAACCAATTAAGAATGGTAACAGGATACTGCCACAGAACAATAAGAAGTGAAACTTCCTATACTGTGTATACAGAAAAGACTTGACCTCCGAGTCTACTCGTCAGATGGTAGCACAAGAGTAAGATCACGTGATGCCGCCGAGAAACGCTATTGGCCGCCGAGTCTACTCGTCAGATGGTAGCACGAGAGTAAGATCACGTGATCCCGCCGAGAAGTGCTATTGGCGGGAAATTATTAATTTCCATTGGCTAATATGGCAATGACGTGTTTTACTATATTAGTAGTATAATTCATAGGAAATGTTAAATAAACTTAATATTTTTTCACCTTCTGTAATGCCTTACATACTTTATTTATTCTTTACAAAATGATTTTTTTTATCTGATCCTGGCCTTCTAAACTCATGTTCTTTTTTCTCTTCATTTTCGCTACTCGTTAAATGGCTACTGTTCCTATTTACTGCTTACAAACATTGCGATTTTTTTAGTTAGTAAGCGTGTAATAAATAGCAATATATATTTTATTTATGATATAGGCCTATATTATTTTCATAAGTAGGCGTCTCTTTAGTATATGTCGGGCGTTCCATCTCGAACTATAAATGGAGCAGTCACAGGTGGAGTCTGCTGAAGGTGATATGCTTTGCATAAAATGAAAAAGATTATCTAACCTGGCTTATTTCGGATCTGATTTCGGAGAACTATAGGCCTTAAGTACAATTAAAGGAAACTAACTAATATGTCAAACTATACTAATCCAACTTAGCATAACCTTCCACTGCTTAGAATAGTGCAGCATAAATGATTGCAAGAAACAAAAAATTCTAGTGCTCGTACCTGAAATAGCTTCGGCGGACTAGTGTTGTGGTGCCGAGCCTGACCTAAAAATGCGCAGAACATTGATATTCTAGTCATAACAAGAGGAATTAGGACATTTTCTCTATTTATTTTCTTAATATTCCATTCGGAAATCTTGAAATACAACGTAAGAGTAATTTCAGTAGCTTGTGTAATACTTTCAACGCCTACATATTATTAGGTCATCTAGCAGATTAATAAAAGGAATTTAATACATAATAAATTGCAGCAACAAAAAGATTGAACTTGAATCCAAAAGCGAATGTTAAATAGAATAGGATAAAGAGAAAATGTTTTACGAACACACACCTGCAATATTTTTGTACATAAACGCGTTGTTAGAATGTAGTCCGTATTCTACATATAAATAGTTTTTTTTTGTTTGCGAGAGACCCAAGGCCTCTGTTGTTAGCCACCGGTGTGGCTAACACCCACTAGAGGGTTACGCCCTCTCTTTAGGGAAGGGATTTATAGGAGAGGAGGATGCTTTGGATTGGGGGTGAGCTAAGGGAGGTTACAAAATTTATTTATCCTCTATTTTATTTATATGATATGTATCGTGGCCATTATAACCTTATGCTTATAATCATATTCGGATTTTGGATCCATGATGATGAATGTGCAATGAGCAATGGACATGAAGTGCAATTTCACGCCACAAACAATAATACGGGCAGGTGAGGGTGAATCTTCTTGCCCAGGAGCGACTCTGGGCGCGATGGGTGACTGGTGAGCCCTAGCTGTACACTGATGGAAACAGTGCAGTTATGGAGGTGAAAAGTGAAATGAAGTGCAGTGAAAGTGATATTTTAATGGAGGTCTATTGAGTTACACTGTGGGTTGGTGTGAACGTAAATGTAGGGACCTGAGTAGGTGGGTTGAAGGTTGATGTTCAATACTGTACGTGCGGCAAACTGAAGTTGGGTTAGGACGTTGCATTTTTGGAATGGATACAGATTTTGCAGAGTGATGGTGATGAAAGATAGAAACTGATCGATGGTAATGGGTTGTGTAGGAGAAAGTACGGGTGGGTTGCATGTTTTAGGTTCAGGAGGACGGAGAGGTAGCACTAGGCCGGGATTTTCAGGGGTAGGTTCTGGACGGTCTCTGCATCGATAACTATAGGTTGGATGCTGTTGTCCACAGGTATTGCATTTGGGTGGGTGTTGCAGGTTAGCACAGTCTTTGGTGGTATGTGGACCAGTGCAGTAGCCACATTTAGGAGTATTAGGACAGTGGGAAGTGGGATGGTCGTTATAGATTTGACAGTGTTCGCATCTGGTAGGTAATGGAGGTTGAGAACGAGAGGGTTCGACACGGTATCGTCTTCTGTAGATGTAGGCACCAGCTGTCAGTAAGTCTTTGATAGTCTGTGAATGAGAGGTTAGAATGCGTACCATGTAGCTGGGTGTTCCGGTTTTGGTTTTGATCCTGATGCATTTGGAGATGATATGGCCTTCGGTTGTGAGTTCTTGCTGAATTTCGTCATCTGCTAATTCTGGATTTACTCCTCGGATGACGACAGAAAGGACTGGTGGTCGTCGAGGAGGTGGTTGATGCGTTTGACGTGGAGTGTCGAGTCTCGTGAATTGTGCAGTTGGACCAAAAATGTCCAGACTATGCTTGTTTCTGATTTTGGAGGCTAAGTTTGGTTCAGTTGATTTTACAATTATGCCATTGCGTGTTGGAATAATCTGTGTGATAATGTCTCTATTCACATATTTGAGAAACTGAAGAAGTAGCACTTTAGGATTCTGGAACTTTGGATCAAATTTTGTTAGCAAGAAAGAATGAGTTGTAGTACCGGAAAGAGAATCTTCATAGACACTGTGTTCGATGCTATGGTCAGAGTCAGAATCAGAGATAGTATGACTTTTCTTGGCTGGTGGTGAAGATGGTGATCGGCTAAGATTGGTGGATGATGCATGTTGGTCAGTGCAACGTTTTTGTCTGCTTTGTCCTTTGGTTTTAATGGTAGCTGAATATGATGGCGGATCTTGATATGGTGGTCCTGTCACCTGTTGTGGGAGACGATGTCGTCGAGTCTCTGGTTGATGATTAGACATTATGAGTAAGTTGCTATCTGTCAGAAGGAAGAAAAGGGTGAACACATTTGCCAGTCCAGTGAGAGTGATAACAGTCGTGATGAATGATAATGATCACTGTGGCTCCCCTAAGAAGCAGCAATAAGTCTTCTCGGTGATGTCGACCTGTGATAAACACACAGTCCTCCACAAAATCTCAATGAACAAAAATTCTGGTACTCGAACTGTATGGCAACAGTGGCTTTTATAAATAGTATATTTGCATTCCAGGTAGAGAGTAAAAACCTCAGATTTGATGAGGTTGACTACTTGCCTCCCCGTAAGAATCAACATGCGTAAGCATATTTCTACTCCACTTGTATATAGCAGAGCTATATTTTAAACGACCGCTCTTATCAAGCGTTAGTTGGAAACTGAAGGCATCGACCTTAGCCGCGACTGTCTCTACTATCGAGCACTAGTAGAGACATCTACAGGTATGCGTGAGCACTTCTAGCAAACATTTCTTGTTCATTTTCTTTGATACTGCTTAACAGTGTAACATTTCAAAATCTTCTCTTGCTGATCAGCGTTAATAAAGTAGTGCTAGTATTGACGATGGATGCAGATATCTTACTGAGGTTGTGGAATACTAGCCATATCGCTCTCAGGTGGGTTGTAGAAAAGATATGTGCCCGGATATAATGTAGTTTCAGGAGTCCGAATATGTAAAGAACTCAAAATTGACCAATTTTTAGAGTTGTTACAGAATCATTGCCGGCGTGCAATATCTTATGTTGATACTTAATAACGTACCGATAGAGAGACAGGCCTTACTATTTTTATCTTAGGAATTTGCATAATCTTAGCTCCAGTATATGAAATAATAATAGCACTTACATACATAATAATAGCCATTCAATTGTAATAATTACTTTACTTGGTGTGAAAAGTATATCTTTATACATCCAAGAAATATGTTAATCATTACGAAAGTTACATCATGTCCATAACGAGGATTGAAAAGAAAGCACTACAACACTGCTGTCATATTCGTGTGAACAAGTGATGGCGTTGCTGGTTCTAGCACGTGAGGGATATAGGTGTTCAACATACTCAGTATCGCTAGTGTATCCCGTGTAGACAGATGACTGTGAAGCTGATACGGAGGGTTTTCAAATAGCTGATCGCCTTAAAGTGTTACACCAAGAAGACTCATGCGTTCCTTGACAGGGTTAGCGTTGGGCGCGATCTTACGTGTCAGAACTGAAAGGCGAGTCCAATGAATGGCGTCCCCATCATCTTTCTGACCCAAAAATCTACACCATGAATTTAATAATGTAAAAATGGTGTTGATACTGGCGTATAGTATGGAGGATGGGAAACAATATCACTCAACTTTTCAAGACGAGACTGTGTTTAAATATTACGTACTATCAGAAGTACTTAGAAATATATTTGGCCTGAGTTGCGCAGGAAACGTCGGTATTTTTAATGACGTGAACTCATTTTCTTGCATGATAAGATACCCGTTGACAGAACCTGCTCTTCTAAGGAAATTTTTAGCATGGAAGTGATTGGAAGTACTTAAATGCCCTCCATATTTACAACATATGATCCTTCGATCGGTTCCTCAAACTATAGGAACCATTGAGAAGAACTCGTTCTCTCTCACCAAACAAGGAACTCCGTCTTCAAGCAGTATGATATCACCGATCACGACACTGATACTGATGTCCAGGTCTTCTCGATGTGAAGCAGCTGTTGATCAATATGGCAGGGAATTGTACTGAAGAAATGTAAAAGTGTGTTTGTTCTAGAAAAAATAATTAATTTTGATAGAAATGTTGCATCCACGTCTTTCAAGGATTCGTAATATCGTTACATAAAATTGTAGAGACCTCTATAGATCCAAAAGCATGTACCCCACAACGTGGAGAATAACTGAACCCACTACTATTCCATCAGTAAGCATACCTTATTCTTACTTAGATTAAACAAAATCTATCTATCTGTTATTACATCTTTGACTATCAATAAACAACTGAATAAACCACAGGATCAGTTGCGTTGTGTTACTATTGCCATCAGAAGCAATATGTCTAAACAAATGGGTTGCCAACGTAGTAAAGATAATGATATCATTGAAAATAAATGTCCTTGAGATATTTTCAGGGCTATTGAAAACTTTGATTAGGACCTAAGCGTCATAAGGGCCTATGAAACAGTGATTTAACTAGAATTTTCAGAGTAAAACCAAACTTATAGTGGCGGAAGTAGAATTTTGCTGCGATCCTAAAGATGTTTCACCATTAAAAATTGTTTAAGTTGTTATGTGTACTTGAGAATTTGGGGGTTGGCATCCCCATTATAGGGATCTGGCAGAACCCTTACTAGGTAAGCTGAGTAGTTGATGAAATTAAACTGACAACTCACTGGCAATTGGCACCACATAATTAAATATTATATGTGCTACCAAAGAAACTAGCAATTAGTTGATGAATCACAAACACACTTTTTGCCACCTCATCTAGAAGCGTACATTATAATTTGACGTTTCTAAAATTGTAATTTCAAGCCCACAACAAAAGATATTAAATTACAAAATGTATTAGTTAGGTTTGAGAACTAACATAGATTTTAGTTTGGCAACACACTCAAGGGGAAATAAACAATGTAACGTCAGCAGAAGAACAAAACTAAGCCTTTACAATACGATACTAAAACCAATAGTCATGTATGGGTCGGAGAGTTGGCTAATGTCGACGTGAGGGGAGGAATGGTTAGTGAGATGGGAAAGAAAGATCTTGCGGAAAATATATGGACCAATAAGGGAGAACAACACTTGGTGGATTATAACAAATTTAGAACTACAAGAACCGTACCACCAACCAAATATTATTGTAAGAATCAAACAAGTAAGATTAAGATGGGCAGGTCATATACAGCGAACGAACAAAAATAGAACGGCTGAGAATGTGTTTACAGGAAAACCAGATGGCCGAAAGAGAAGAGGAAGGCCCAGAAGAAGATGGATAGACGACATGGAAGATGACCTAAAGAAACTAGGCATCAAGGACTGGAGAAGGAAAGCAGAGAACCGAGAACAATGGAGGAGAGTGGCTAGAGTGGCCAAGGCCCTTCAAGGGCTGTAGCGCCAACCAGTAAGTAAGTAATGTCCAGCACACTAACTTTTCTTCCTATTCGTCAGTAACCATAGCTCTCGGTTGAAACCCATGTTTTATTTTGGCTCGTATAATAGTTTATTGTGTTCATGTAATTTTTATTTTAACTTACATGTTGTATATACAAGGCAACCAAAATGTTCTTGCCTTTTTCAATACAAACAGAAAAGTTACTCAGCGTTAGTTCTCAAAGTATCTCCATTGGCATCCAGCACCTTTTGCCAACATCCCTTCAGCTGCGCTGTGGTTACACATGTTCAAATTGTTGCGAGTCTAAGTTCACAGTAATGGTTTTGCCCTGTGGGAGCAGCTCGTAACCGCTTGGCGACTAGTCCAGCATATACAGAGCATGTTCTTCCATGTGTGTAAAGGTTGTCATGTAGTGTGAGGCACAGGGTCCAACAGTGACAACAAATGTCTGGCAGTCTTAGTGTCACATACAAAACCCACTTGCCGTCACTGGTGAGCACTCGATCCAATACGAGTGCGTTGCGATACCGAGAAAGAAAGCAACGGCAAAAAGGCATGTTACTCGTTGGTCCTTGTTAGCTTCCGACAGTGTGTGAAGAACACACTTGTGCGCTTTTTCTATCTGAGGCAGGTGAAGTCTGACTGTTTCGTCAGAAACCTGGAAACGTTTGACAAACTCATCCGGACTTATGGCTGCTATCCTGTTCTATGGTCGCTTTCAGGGCTCGTCGTCACACGAGGACAAATATCCCGACCTAAATTTATGGAACCAATGTTTGGCGGTGTGTTCATTTACAGCATTATGCAAAAAGGTTTGACGTATTCGGCAACTTAAGTTGGCCGCGAACAAGCTCACCTTAATGTTCACCTTAAGGCAGACAAACCTGAACGAGCTAGTTCAACATCTCCATTTGTCTTCGTCACTACTAGAGTTATGACTGCTGTGAGTGCTCAAAAAGCCTGTGTTGGTCAGGTCAATTTTCCCACTCAAACCCCGATTGCTTTCCCAGCGCTTGATGCACTTCTTTCATACCAGTGCGAATCATCCCTTGTGACGTCAAAAACGGCAAGGACTCCTTTGGTTATCTTGTAATATGTAATAGAAAAGCAAAATGAATATATGCCTTCTGCTTATACGACTCTCACAGGCTGATACTTTTGTTTACAGATAGCGGCCTCTGTGATGACGTACTTGGTAATTCTTATCCAATTCCTTATGCAAGAAGTTTTACATACGTCAGGAGCAACATCGCCACTCGAGACATCTTTCTTCACGTTCAATGCAACTGTTGCAAATGTAATCAACTGAATTAATATTTGCATTGCGCAAGGAACAATTTAGAAATATAACGTTTTAAGTAAAAATGTACGATATTATTATTTTAACTTGATTGATGTACAATATTACTTTTCATAGGCCTTTCAAATTTGAATGTTATGTAAATGAAACTTTGAACTGTAAATATTTGAAGTTATACATCAAATTGGATGTTGACGATACAAGGTATTCATAAAGTGTGTTTCCACTCCTGTATCTCCAGAACGAACGTAAATAAGAGATACTGTTGAAACGCGTATTCCATTATTTTGAGATGCAAATATTTTTTGCTGAAAATGTTTAAGTTCCAACACACACACACCCAAGGAAGGGAGGTGGGAGCAAATAAAAAAAAATTGAAGCTGGGTCGCGTAACACCCAAAAATTTTGCAATCAATTACACGAATGGATTTTCTACACGAAGAAGAATGGATAAAAAAATCTGACTCTGGCAACACTTTTATTACATGTCTAAATGATTACTGGTATTTCATTTGTTAGTATCTTACAACTGTGTAAATATGCAGGACGATATTTCAAGAACAACGAACTATGTCTGTGTGTTTTAGTTCGATAATTACGTACTATAGGAAAGTGGGTTGCGACACTTTCGGGACGCCCAGTATTTAAATGGAACCTTTGTCAACTTATAGAATGCAAATTGGCGAATCGCGCATCGAGGGTGACTAAGACCTTCTTAGCCCGTTTTGATAACTCATAGACATTCTCGGTTAAAGAGGACGTAAACAATAAGAAATACTGCATGTTATTTAATATTACAGTTTCCGTTATACGTTGGCATTTTTACAACCCTCACTTACACTCTTGCATGCACTCTGAAAGTAAATGGATGGCGCTTTTATGCTGCAGTTTTAATTGTTTTTTTTTAACAGGTCCTCTATGGTTTCTCTCCTGGGACGTCTGGGTGGGGGTGTCTGCTTATCCCTCTCGAGTGCTCTCTGGCTTTGAAGAGTAGCGGTCCCGTTTTTTAAAGTCTTTTTAGTTGCTTGTAGATTTCTCTTCATGAAGTACAGTGCATTGGACTATTCGTTCGTGGCCTCCGAACCAAAGCGGGCTTTTCTCTCTTCCAAACTGAATTCTGTTTGCAGTGGATAGTAACCTCCTCCTTGATACTCAATTCCGCTCTCCGCACAACAGATGCGATGTTATCTTCAAAATTGGTTGTTGCTTTGGTGAACTCAAACAAATTCAAGTCATTTTTTTTAGTCTTATTAAGTCTGCTATCTTGTACTCTTGTTATCTCTGACTCGTAGTTCTGGGTAAGATGCCATTTGTATAGAAGCTTGCGCAGTGTACTGAAACTTTCTTCCTGGTCACCTCTTAACTTTTATTTTGGCCTAGAGGAACCAGCTTTGACCCTGCAGCCTTTTGGGGCTTTCCGGAAGGGATAGACCTCGCTATTTCATTTCTCTCTTCACCGTTTTCTTGTCGTTCAACCTCCATGTTCATTATGTCGTCCAAGGTTTCGTCCAGCTCCGGCAGGTCGGTAGGTATTTTTGCTTTCAGTGTGTCCATATTATACTAAGAAGTACATTTTTACAAGATATCTTTATATTCAAGGTTTAGTTTTGTACTTAAAAGTACAAGTAGGGTAGCCCGTGCCTATTTCGATTAAGAGACTATATCGATCAGGAGGCAAAAAATGTCAATACGATTATGATTTGCTAGATTCCTTTTCAGTCTTCACTCTATCGACTGAAGATCGTATCTGACAAATCATGACGTTATTCATATGCTTTTGTTCTAATCGATATAGCTGCCTCTGATCGAAATAAACCCAAGCTACCAATTTAAAACCATAGTCTGCAGTAAAACTCAATGGCATGAAGAATCCGCCATTTTCTATAATTCTTTCAGGATAACTGCAACCTTCAGCTCGCTGCTCCAGAATAGTAGGTAACAACTATTGCGAACAACTGTTCTCTTCAGGAAGGGCTTCTCGTATTATTATGTAGTATCTGTGCTAAGTGAAACTGAAGTTGGCAGTAAATATTAGTCAGTGAACAGCCTTTTGGGGAAAGTCGTAATTCTATTTTTTCTTTCAAACTTGGTCATTTATATATTACGTAAAATATAATAGGAATATGTTTTATATGTTAATTTTGTTATATTTCTTGAAAGTAAATTTGTGGAGTAGGTCTCAGTGCTAATTCCCTCTAAAAGTTAACTATCTGCTTGCGCAATTGCCCATAACGTTTAGTGATCCATATAAATCATATTACTGATATGAAAATTAATAGCTTATGATACACCGGTATTTTCCATCAAAGCCTTTAATTATTCTTACTTCTAGTTCATCTTGATACAAGGTAAACCTTAATATTGTTGGTTCCTGCCTGATTGAAAGAGTTTATAATGAACTTTCTAACTACATGAATAGAAGTTAATATAAGTTTTGCTTACACACACAACCTGATAATTTCAATACCTCTTAAATGAAAAATCCTCGGGGAAAGCCTCCCGTAGGTACATGTCATGAAGAGAAATGCTCAACCGAAATTTTAGGATTGTAAGTTCTGAACAAACGTAGCTTGAAAAGTCATTTAATGAGCGAAATGGGCTAAATTTTCATCAGTGTTCTCAACGAAATTATTCTTTTCATTATTTCTTTGTTTTCTCTTACGTCACACTTGTTAGGGTAGTTTTACCTCTTGCACACTATCACAAGCGCAGGTTGAGGAGCTAGAATTTATGCCGGAAATTTTGGAACTGGATCAGAATTACCAAATATGTAGTGACTGCTCCAGCAAACAATTAAAACGTAAATAAATTAAATAGAGTATAAAATATGGACGTTATTCCAAAATAAACTATTTTACTTTACAACAACTGAAATCAAATCACAAAGCACTCTTAATCGTATAGAGAACTATTTTCACATACTTCTTAGTTTTGTATCGTTCATTCAATTCTAGATCTTTTAAACAATAGCTTGCAAAACGTAAACATTGTTAGGTGAAAACTGTAAGGAAAACTATTTGTTAAAATTGAGAAAGAAATGCTTCATTTGTGCACCAAGAAAGATTCTTTAAAGAAATGATACAGTAGGATTCTTATTTAAAATGAGAGCATGCCACTTTGCAAGGGCCGATGTAGCTCAAAGGGTATATATCTCTCTGGTAGGTGGAGCCCTGAGTTCGATCTCGACTCGTGTCATGTGGGTTTTGTGATGGACAAACAGTGTGTGTGGTGGTTTACTCCGAGTTCTCCTGTTTCCTCCCACTTTTTCATTCGATCAATTCCCTCATTCATTCCCATCCAACCTGAGTCAAAGTTGCCTAAAAGTCTCAAATACAGTAATATTAAATTAGTTTGCTAATAACGTAAGTGTTTGCAAATCGCTTTGTTCTCATTTTCCGTTCATGAGAACTCTTTCCATAAATAAAATAATGTTTTTAGTGCTTAAGTCATAATGCCCTGCTTGTTAAATGAATTATATTCTTTATGACGAGCACTTATTTCTCTCTCGCAGAACCTTCTTTCAAACCTATTTTAATAAAATAAATTACATTTTCTTGCCAATATATTTTGTCACTCTCAGATAAATTGAATTCTTATATTTGTTTTTCTGAAGGTGTGCCTCAAGGCTCGAATGTCGGACCTTTATTATTCCTTCTAGTTATTAACGACCTTTTCGACTGTGTTAAATCTCATAAACTCTTTAAAAGGAACATTGCTGACGTAAACTAAATGCAACATTTCAGTTGCTTGAATTTTGCAAACTACTTCAGGAATACAAATAATGGCCTGTACATGGTGTGATAATAAACTTTTAGTAAACATTAACCAATGTCAATCTTTTATATTTACGAATAGTAACACCCCTTACAAATTTCCGCACTGTGTTCCGGGTTTTACTTTAGGGAAGCGTAATTCAATAAACGATCGTAGAGTAATATCCACACCTAAACTATCATTTTTTATGTGTTTATCAAAACTATAGTCAACGAAGCATTCAGAAACATAGACTGCGTAGCAATTTTAGTATTGGCATGATGCTAAGAACCAACCTTGGTAGCCGTGTAGGTTATAGCGCTGGGGAGTCGTTCAGGAGATTGTGGGTTCGAATCCGGCTTGGGGCACGGACGCCTGTGGATTTTAAACTAATTGTATTCATATCTTCGTGACGGAAAATTAATGAAATAGCCAATATAAAATAAAGTTTAGCAAAGTTTTATGAGGCTAATAACATTATGTTACTTGTATGTTTTCAAAACTAGAATACGCGTCTATAATTTGGAATCCCTACTTTCAGTCACATTCTACACTAGTCCAAAGAATTTAATCATAGTTTTTAAAGTATGCCTCTAAGAAGCAAACCGAATTATATATTTCATTTGACTCCTCATGTAACTTGGTCGGAAATTTTAATAATTGAATCTTCGAACAAAGAAGAAAACTAAATGTTCTCCTCTTTCTTTCTAACTGTTCAGAATGACATTGGCTATTTAGATGTGCTATCCAAACTGCTTTCATATATCTCCACTGGCAACGCGAATTGAAAACCATGGTGTCCTCCACTGCAAGTGAGCCAATCCCAATAAAATTAGAAAATCTCCTTCCCATATGGAATATGAGTACTTCCTGTATTGATATTAGTAAGACATTGAAAGGCCTAGATATATCCTATATGTGTAAAAATAGCTTCATGAATGCAATTGTGAAAATTTTTGTTGTGATCAGCATATATTAAAGTAGGAATTTAGAAACCTCTCATATTCTGCTCTCTTTTGTCTTTTCAATTTTATTTTTATCTTGAACATTTTGATAATGCGTCCACTGTAACTGGGGTTGTGCCTGTCTTGTTCAATAAACCTAGGCATGGCTGAATTCAACACTGGCTGACGGAGTATCAAAAATAGAAAGAGGCAGACACCTGAAATGACCTGCTTATTCGTCTACACAATTGGTCTCTACTCTCATGTGATAAGAAGTGGAGGCTGTCCCGCAATTGGAACCCAAGTGGGAAGTGGCTAGACGCTGTTGAAACTCTCAAACACTTCCGAAACCACAAACATTTGACGATACGAAAGTTTTTCTGTTACCTAGGTGGACAATACTAGGTGTTGTCCACTGCTACTTCTTTCTTCCTAGTAAAATCATTACCGATGTCACGTACTGCGATAGAATTGACGAAATATTGAGTCAAGTGCAGCCGTTGTTGGTGTATGATAAGGTTACTCTGCTCTCAGCTAACAATACTAAAATCCTCGTGGCAGTAAAAGTTACGAAACAGAAGCTGAGTGATCTTATTTATGAAGTAATCCTATATATTTATCGGATCTACTACTAACAGGCTAACATATGAATCTAAGTCACTTCCTGAAAAGCTTAATGTTGAAAAAGTTGTTTAATTGATAAAGGGCCAATTGTAATAAACGTACACTCAGGCTAGAACATGTCTTGGGCTAAACTGGTGCATTCGAAAAGTGATGTTTAAGCCTAAGTGTAACTTAGACTATGACTAAACTCCGTCTTTGCAGTCGACCCGAACTGGTTTCTGGGAATTTGTTGTTTCAATGGATATGCGCTTCTTCAAGGTTGGAATTTTATAAACCGGAATAAGCCAGTTATTTGTGAACAACTTGGTGTTTATGAAAATAATAAGACAATTTAATTTTATGTTATGATATGAATACCACTGTTTTAATAGATTTAGGGGAAAATAAGCTCGGAGTTCAAATATAAATCCATGCCAACAAAAGAACCCAACTTAAGTTGGTGGTTTATGAGAAAATTAAATGAAACAAACTGATTTTCCAACAAAATGAACTATCTTCATTATTATTAACTTAGAGCAACATTTTGTCACAGAATCCTCGCACTCCAGTTTTATTATCCTATTCATCCTATTTACACAACAATTGCCTATAATTATATTCATTATTACCGAATACAACAAAGTAAAATCCAGAGGAAAAATTCCACAAACAGTAAATCCAACATTTCGAAACTGCAATTGAGCTGAGAACATCTGCAACTAGAAGAAAATATTAAAATGATGTACAGGTACCTAGAATATATTAAAGTACAAAATAGATTTTAATGGAACATCAAAAGCAATACGCAATACAATTTGTGACAAAGGGCAAGTGGATTTCTTCTGACTAGAAAATAATGGCTTAACCCGCGTCGTTAACCTCATATGTTCTTTAATCAACAAAATCAAAAGATTGAGACAATCAGTACTAAGCAAAAATTACACGCGTTGAAGATTTCATAGAGTCAATCCTAAGTTTGTGTATACCAGGACTCAGAAGAAACACTGCATAACTCACTCAGTACAAATTGACTACAATTTTATTCTCATTGAGCACTTGTAAATCAAGTTGGACCGTTGCGGTAGGTCTAAACCATGAGGTGCAAGGTGTGCCCGATATGTTGCGAGAGGAATATACCGGCTCAAATCCTTCGCCAAATTTGTGGGATTGACTGTCTTTGCAGCACGGTCAGGTGGGTCCACATGATATGATGTTTCCAGGAAGTTCAAAGTTCATTCTCAATTATTTTAATTGTTGTTTTTAAATACGCCCCTGTGGCCATTTTACATTAAAACATTAAAAGATAGGAAAACAACTAGCGCATAAAATAACAAAGGCACACTAAAACACAGTTTATTTGGCACTCCGGTTTATCTGGAAGGTTCTTTTTTTTTTTTAAGTAATTCTTCATCAGTTTCCAAAATACCTGTACATCGTATACAAGTGAGCGTATCTACAAATGTGCCGTGTTTTGTCCTATATTTGCCATCACTCCATTAAAATAAATATATTTTGTAAATTCGACCATTTTGTTACCCAATTTCTGTATTTGCAGGCTCTTATAACATAAAAAATGGTAAAACTTGTGTATCCGGTATTTTGTTTATTCGGAACAGGGCCAGTCTCATCACGTCCGGATAAACGAGGTTTTAATATGCAATAATTTCAAGATGAATAATATTTCATAAGTCCAATTTATTTGTCTGAGTCCTGCAGATAAAATCGTCCAAATCATAACAGTACTGGTCCCTGCGAACTATTTGCCGCGTGCCAGTGTATCGCGTAAAACGAAAACGAAATGTCCTGATTTTTCTAACTTAAATTAACGAATGATAGTGAACTTATAAATAAACATAGGGAGAAAGAACTGCGTGAATAAAAGTTTTTACATCTCGTTGCTGAACATGCTAAAACAAATCGTGAGTAGAAGGTAAAATTTCGTTAGTACAAGGGTAAATTTTGTGAGTTGCTTAAAGATTAATATTTCTAATGGTGCTTCAAAACTTCAGACATAAACCTGCATGCTGCTTAAAAGCTGAATAAAGTGCATTTCTCTCGTAACAACCATCTGCAAATACTCTTCATTATATATTTACTTATTAAACTTTTTCGCATACTTCTTCCACATTTAAAAAAACAACTTCTGTATCAAAATTTTAATAAACACATGTACAACTATGAAGGAATTTATTTCTTAATAATTCAGCTGAATTTTCGTAGGCACTTGATTAAAACAGCTCCCCAGTTGTCATGTTCTCTATGGTTGGTCAGCATAGCACAGGATATCCCAGGGATATCTCTTTTAGATC
>JAGDQP010034655.1:0-19990 GCA_022664845.1 Lepisma saccharinum | reverse complement strand
TTAAAAAAATATATCTTGACAAAAAAATAAAGATGTGCAAACGCATTGTACCTTCAGCTCAGTATTAACTGATGGTGCCATTAAACTTGAATCTACACTGTTAAAAATGACTTTATCAGAAATGAATAAATTTTCCTACTCAAAAAAGTCGAGTAAATTTTACTTGAAAGTGAGAAAAAATATTCTCAAAAATTAAAATTTGAGAATGGTAATTCTCAAATACGAGCTAAGACATACTTTTCAAATTTGAACTGATGCAATTTTTCAAACTTTGTGTCTCAGGAAAGGTAACATTACAATTCTGCGAGATAATTAAATGAAATCTGTAGACATAGTTTATTATCTGGCGAGCGTTGTAAAAGAATTTCGTAAACAAGTGCAATGATCTCAAACATACAACAAGAACTAAATTCTGTCGGACAGTTCAATCTGTATCGCTGCGACTGCATGAGATATTCATACGCGGGCTTGATCGCGGCAAAAACAAAACATACTGTAGGGAATTAACTTTAAATCTTCTGCTTCCTAAGGTTTACTTTTCGTAAGATTATAAAGTGTGTTTACTTGTTGTGGTAGTAATAAACTCCTAATAAAGGTGAATGAGTTTAATAAAATACTGTCGCCTGTTGCATTTTCAACTTGTGTCAATAGATGTATCTACTTTTAATAGTGCAAAGTTGAAGTGAGTAACTGCTTTGTATTATGCTAAACTGTTGTTTTTTGTTATGTATTATTGGCATACGATTTAAATATGTTCAATTATGATTCGTTATGTAGATTAAAGCGATTGTATAAACATAATGGAGTATTGTAAACTGACATGTACCTCAGATGGATATGTACAGCAGGAATATAAATAATGTATGCAGGGTAAAGCATGCATTATTATTATCTCATGTACTCTACCTTTTATTCGTTGCTGACCTACCCCCACTACCTCCAAATATACACCTCTTTTCAGTATGCAGATGATACGGCTTTTCTTGCACTCAGTAAAACCATTCAGCACATCAATAGCACAATGAATGAAGCAATACACATTTTCACTTAATGGTGCAGTAACTGGGGCCTCACAATCAACTCACTTAAACGCAGGCGATTCTATTCCTCCCACTGAAACATCGTTCCCGAGTTCACCGAAATCCATCCAAACTCTCCTTAACAGTCTTGCATGAACCAATAAAACCATCAAAACAAGTAACATATCTTGGTCTCATACCTGATCACCATCTCACGTGGCGTCCTCATTTAAATAACGTCATTAGCAAAGCTTACAGCTTTCTCAACCTCCTAAAACGACTTACCGGAACAACTTGGGGATTAAAATCACAGACCATTATAAACACATATAAAGTTTTTCTTAGACCAGTGCTCACGTATGGATTCACCGCTTGGATCGCAGCAAACCACGAAATAGCATTCTGTGAATAGCATTCCGGATAAAACTTCCCAGCCCAACCCAGGAATTATACGATAGAATAAACTTTCCACATCTACTTCAGCATCTAGAAACCCAGGGCCTTAAATACATCATTAAACGTCTGGAAACACATCACCTACTTTTCTACGACATAATAAATTCACACGAACACTTTCTTGCCCCACCCACGCATACACATACTCCACTATCATTACTATTCTCCATCTACCAAAATATACTCACACCAAACCATCTGGACTTTAACCAAGCCACTGCTCTAAGCATCCCTAACATACCTCATTATATCGCACCCACATTTACTGCACAGTAATCATAATTGTATTAAAAGGGCTGCATTTGTCTCTCATTATGCTCAGAGATGCCCCTGAGCAAGAAGATGATCACCCATATGTCTAAGTATTAAAGTGTCGTGGAGTCAAACTGCACCTCACTTCCATTTCTTATATTATCATCATAAAACCTCCCAAACAGTATGATTATGAGAAAATTCTCATAATGACCCATGAAATGATTAAGAGTATACTAAAGAAATAAAGTATAGCCTTCCCTATATAACCCATTGACCGACTACCTTACTTAAATCCTCCCTTACCTTCATCATAACCCTTCCTGAAAAGAAGGTGTAGCCTTCTACCGGGTGCTAGCCATGGCTAGCAAAAAAAAGCATGCAATCAGGATTATGTGCAGAGAAGGCCCAACCTTCATGGTACGGGTCCTCTCAAAGTCGCAAGAAACCATCGACGACCTCCTGATGAACGGTGCACAAATATACGGTAGGAAGCATAGAGTCGAACTGTCGAAAACACCAGAACCACAACCAATCAGATGCGAAAAATGTCAGACCTATAATCAACATACCACCCTACATACAGCTATAAATGTAAGGCAAAACCACCTGTGCAAGAAGAAAAATCTCACCTCGTAGTGCCAGTCCGAACACACGAGCAACTAGACCAGGCTACTTCCACATCTACAGAACCAACATCAGTTTACAACCCAGTAACAATTGAACAAATGCTTTGTAACAATGGCCCTACAAAACATTCACCCGTTTTTAAGACCACACATACTGCAACAGGTTCAATATGCAGCAAAAGCTACCCTACAATTAAATTTCAATGCCGCGTATTCTGATCAATATGTACACTTTCATGCAACACAACTGGCAAGCCCCACATAGACCCATGAGGAACAAGCAAAATCTTACAATTGTTTACCTGATGGCATCAGCTTTCTTATTTCTAAACATCAGATCAGTAACACAGAAGAAAATCCTACTTGAACAACTGCTACAGGATGAACAAATAAACACATTTATGCTAAACGAAACTTACCTAACAGCCAAGATTCACTGTAAAATTGGAAAACAGCAAATACTAAGACACGACAATAAAACCGAAACACAAAAAGCAAGTAGGTGGAGTACTACTGGGATTCCAGTCGACAATAGCATACCGAAGACACAACATAACATAGCAAATATACCGGAGCACGTAATAGCAACATTGTATTTCAAATCACTATACATCACCATAGCAACAATATATGTCAGACCCAATCACCCAATACCATATGAATTCTATCAGTACATACCCAGCAACTTCAAATACTATATCATCATGGCTGATATAAACTTTCACAGCAGAACAGTCCGACAAAAAACTAGATTCAACAACTTCCTAACTACAAACACTACTGGCGAGATACATAAGCTACCTCGCCACACCAGACCCATCAGCAACACCACACCGGATATAGTAATAACATCATCCAACCTATCAAATCGTTGTCTGGCAAAAGCCTTAGACTCTATTGGAAGCGACCACGACCCAATAAAACTCACAATACGCTGCCAAAATCAAGACAACAGGAAGCAAGCACCATACAGACGCACTGTACTTCGATATGATAGGGCTAACTGGACTGAGTACCGCACACCAATAGAACTAGAAACAGGGAACCTAAATGCACCAGGAACAGAAGACGACCTTTACAAGATAGTGGACCAAATAACAACTGCCCTCAAAGATGCAGGCAAAGCACACATCCCGACCCAAACAACCACAATATCAAAACCAAAACTACCACAACAGTACCCACTAATGATAAAACGATCCAGACAATTATACAAAGAATACATACGTACTGGAAACTTAGATGCCCTACGACACCATAGACAGATACAACGGATGACCACAAACTACCTCAAAGCATACAAACAAAGAAGCTGGATTAAAGCATCCAACTCATTAGGAGAAATGAGTCACCAGGCAAAATACTGGGAAAGGTTTAAGATGCTAACTGGACAATGTACCTCCACACCATACGCATTACTTCAGAACAACACACCGTTAACAACAGACCAAGAAAAAGCCGATGTATTTGCCGAATATCTACAAGATGTCTTTACACCACCTCCACAACAAAATCTATACCACCATCCAGTAGACAGGCTAAATCCAGACTCACCAGCACTTCAACCCAATATCAGTCATACTATGCCAGATACAAACCCTCTCACAGAAGTCATCACCGTGGAAGACATCCACCGATCTATAGCAAACAAACGAAACTCCGCACCAGGCATTGACAACATAAGTTACCGCCACATCAAAGAAACTCCTGCATCATTCAAGCAACTACTGGCAATAATATATACATTCATTCTACGCACCGGCTTCATACCCCAGGACTGGAAAGTATCAAAAACATTAATGCTCCCAAAACCGAACAAAGCAACAAATTCCGTTTCCTCATACCGACCAACACAGCTAACAATAACTTTCAGCAAAATCCTGGAACGAATACTGGTCTATAGATTACACCACCACATCACAGAGCACAGCCTACTACCGATACATCAAGCTGGCTTCCGACCAAATTTTAGCATAAACGACCAACTACTAAGGCTCACAAACCTAATAATCCAAAATTACAACTCACTAAATCCATCATGCCTAGTATTATTTGACCTGGAAAAGGCATTCGACAGGGTGGGGCACCAAGGACTGATCTATAAACTTATTAAACTTAAACTTCCTGGGGCATATATTAGATTCTCGCACCAGTTCTCCTCAAACCGTATATCATATGTTAATATAAACAACACCAGTTCCCATCTGTACTTCATTTTCAGTGGTTTCCTGCAGGGTTCAGCACTATCACCCCTACTATACCTACTATGTGTTGCAGACTTCCCAAGCCTACCGAACAATGCTCATCTGTTTCAATACGCAGACGATACTGCTTTCCTAGCAACTGCAAAAACTGTACAAAGTATAAACAACATCCTAAACGCCGCTATCCATAGCTTCGTTACTTGGTGCAACAAATGGTAACTCAAAATAAATCCAAACAAAACCCAAGCAATAGTCTTCATACCACATAACAGAAGATCCATACTTCATAGAAATCCGAATAAACTAGCAATTACAGTCGAAAATACAACAATAAAACCAGCAAAACAAGTCACATATCTTGGCATAAATTTTGACCACAAACTAACATGGAAACCATACCTAAACAAAGTCACAGAAAGAGCATATACAAGGCTGAAGTTACTCAGAAGACTAACGGGCACCACATGGGGACTGCGTCCAGAAACAATACTCACCACTTACAAAGTCTTCTTTCGACCAGTCTTAACGTACGGTTTCACAGCATGGATCCCAGAAGCAGCCTCTTACTATGAAAATTTGAAAGCCCTGGAGCGACACGCTTTCCGAATTGCCTTCCGTGTCAAACTCCCTAGCCCAACCAGAGAGCTCTATGACCAAGTACCGTTCGAAAGCATCTTAAGTCACATAGAAAAATCAAGACTAAAATACATAAGTACAAGATACCAAAACGACCATCCACTACTCGTGGATACCATACAGACTGATCTCAACTTCAACCCACGAGAGATATATATACAAACACCACTTTCACTACTGAGTACCATATACCAATACTCTATAACTGACCAACATGAGGACTTCGAAACGGATAACGCTCTATCAACACCTGACTTCCCACAGTTCATAGCACCCTCGAAGAGCCAATAAAATAAAAAAAACATACTTCACATTTTCCAAGAATAATTTTGCCTATAGCCAATAAACAATACCTAACGAAAGAGAGAGAGAGAAGAAAAAATGATGATGTAAGATAGATCAGAAAACACATAGACCAGCGAATAAACATTATAAAATATAATGTTAAATTTAGAAACACATCAGAAGGGGCTAACCCGCGGGTTAGCAGCAGCAGAACAAAAAAAAATAAAGCATGCAAGGAATTCATACCTAGTCTGTCTATGGTATGTTAGCGTACTTCCGAGGACTCTGTATAGCAAACGTACAGAAGAGATTTGTACGTGTACAGCTATTACAGGACTGACGACATTTCTCTGTGTCGGAAGGTGCGAGATAGTCTGAGATTTTTGTAACAGTCATTGCACAAAGGCTGTTCATCACCATCATCATTCACTGCACTTATTCTATTCTCACATCTCTGTTTCACCATGTCGAAACCTAACTCTAAGGAGTCTAAACATCTCCTGCCACAACATGTAACGAAAACAACATCAATAGCTACTCCAAAAATGACCACTGTAGGTGTCACTAGCAAACACTCACGTAGCTCCGACCAATTGTCTACTAGCTCAAGTCTCCAATTCAAAACTCTCACTCTCCACCAGCTAAGAAAACACATCGTCTTACTGATTCAGCATCGGATTCTGATCTAATGAACATCTCCACAGACCATGAAGAAAACTTGCTAACAACTCCAGAAACTAAGTTCCATTCATGTCTGCTGACTAAATACGATACAACATTTCAAACACCGAAGTGCCTTCTTCAACAGTTACTGAAATACGTACCAAGAGACAAGATCAGTGAAATAATTCCTACTAAGAATTGTATCATAATCAAATCACCCGAGCCAAACCTAGCAAAAATCATTCGCAATAAGTACAGCTTTGAAATGTTTGGGACGCAAGCACAGCTCACGGCACTCAACTCACCATCAATAAAATAGCAACCACCTCCTAGAAAAGCACCTATGTTATCAGTTGTAATCAGAGCAGTTGCACCAGACACAACAGACAATGAAGTACAGTCAGAGCTAATCACCGAAGGTCACGTCATCAAGAAATGCATCTGGATAATAACGAAGATTTGCACACCCAGCTACATGGTCCGAATTCTCAGTACATATCAACACAATAGATAACCTTCTCAGAAATGGAGCATTCATCTATAAACGAAGATACCGTGTTAAACTTTCCAGATCACCAGAACCGATGCCACTTCGCTGTGAGAAATGCCAAATTTACGGAGACAATACAGCCAATGAACGTAAAGATCAACCGATTTGTGGCTACTGTTCTGAACCTCACCTAACCAACTCATGCACCAACCTTCAAAATCCGCAGAAATGCAACACATGCGAAGAACAACACCCAATATATTAATTTAAATGAGAAGGCAAACCGCAACCAAAGGCAGAAAACAACATGCCGGTAGTACCACTCCGCATACCAAAATTAAACACAGAACAGAACAACGACTCATCTCTTCCAGTGCCTTCTACAGAGCAAATCATACAATTCATCACTATAACTCTACAGAATCTATATCCGTTCAATAAAGAAACCATCCTATTCAAACTCCCGCTGGCAGCACAACAAATTTTCGAAGTCAAACCACAAGCTACATATTCAGGCCATCATGTCTTCTTCTCATTTTCACCATTCACCTAAACAGCTTTGTTTCGTCATTCATCATCAAGCACATCACTCACTCACCTAACATTTTCATCATTGCACTGTACCCATAAATGTTATATGTTGGGCTCACCTGTTGACATTACCACCTAGAGAAACCCCTAGATGAGAAGAACAATCAATCATGAGTCCAATTGTTATTCAAAGTGTTATGATGTGTATCGCACTGCATACCCATATACAATATCATAATCATCAGATCCGATAACTATGGTTATAAACACAATGCTTATGACGTCCTGATGAGAAAATTAATGAATATCAAGGATCAATAAAAAGTTAATTGAAACCTCTTAGCCCATCTAACCAGCTCATCCTTGCCTTACAATCCTTAAATAACACCTCCCTAAAGCGAGGGCGTAACCCTTGGGAGGGGTTGGTCACACCGGTGACTAGCAAGACCCGAAAAAAAAATAATAAAGCATGTACAGGGGAATATTTATACTTATCCTGTATTCAATAAATATTTTTATCTTTGCCGCCTGTGTTTATCTTTAGTTAGACGTAGTGGAGGGCTTTTCTGTGGTTGAAGAAAGGAGCTGAGAAGCACTGATGCGATTACGGATAAGGTTCTCTACTGTTTGTTAGAGGTTTAATCCAACTACAGGTTATACTTGGGACAATTTTGATTACATATTTTTTTTCATCTTCTTTCGCTCTGAACGTTATTTTTACTAAATTTCTTCTCACAATGTGAATATGTTTCTCTCAATTTCGAATAAATATTTCTCGTTTTTTTTTTAGCTCTCATAACGATTTTGAGTGTGATTACCATCTCAATACTTTGAAACAAATGTTCTCAATTTTGACTAACTATTTTCTCATTTTCGTAACTCCGGAGTTATCTTTTGAGTCATTACGTTCTCAACATTTTGAGTATATGCTTCACGACTTTTGAATATATTTCTTCTCATTTCTGAAAAATAGTCCCAACGTTTCTCATTTTTGAGCCCAAATTTAAACTCATTTTCGAGTAGTTTTAAGTCATGTTTGAGACCTTTTTACTCATTATCAGAGCAATATTTTCTCAGTTTTTGAGCACCATCACGTGTTCAAAATTGAGCAAAATTTAGTCGAAGTCAGATTGAGCCCAAAATTTTCTCAAATTCGCGATGTTTTTTCGTTTTTAAATAAACTTTTTTAACGGTGTAGGATATCCTATAATTATAGCGCCTATAACACGATCTTCCAAAGTTTTTGTAAAGCATAAACATAATAAAAGGAATAATAGCATGTTTTGAAATAGTCATTCTATGATAACCTTTAGTCAATAGTCATCTTATAGTACGTATGAATCCATAGGCGAGGCAAATCATAAAATTTTGAATATATTGAAAACTTCACTATATAATGTGCTCTGAGACATTAATGGGGACCTAAGTGGCCATGCAGAAACAAAATAATTTTCATGAAAATTGTTGGCAAATTGTTTTCTTTATGTTAAAAGTTCACTCGAGTTTTGAGCCATTATAACGTTTGGCTATATGTCGATAAATCTTATTCAGCGTTGACAATTAAGAAAGGATAGTAAAATACCGTTGCTACTGAGCATTTTCTGTTTTCTTGTATTGAAAGTTTAAGGTATGATAAAGTTAGGCTGTCTGTCCATAACTCTTATTTACCATGCGGTTTAAAAATTTGAAATTGTTCTAAACTGAACTTACAAAGAAATAAAAGGCTGCAAAATTTTATGAAATTTGCTCCAAAGTTTCGTTTTCATATGTAGCTAACTTGAAATGATTTTGAGTACTTTTTATGCTTAATCGTGTTTTTATAAATCTAGTTGATTTTAGAGGAAATTGCGTCAGAATACATCAATTTCTAATGTTTATAATTATAACATCTTAGAGGTTCGCTAGTCATTGTATAAAGCAATATTACTCAAGAGCAGATCATTATTACTGTCGAAGATATTTGCATAAATTTATATCATAATATGTTTACAGAGAAGTTATTATAGCAAGACAATCTTTTCAACGATATCGTCAAGCAGCTGTGTGACTGAAACCTTCTGGTAGCATCCAGACTTGACCATCTCAGGACATGGAGTACAAGCCATGGGAATATTGATCCACGCGGGACACATATGTTCGTTTCTTTCTTTTAACCATGTAGACAAGAATCTGGATGTTCCATTTTTGCATGTGCGCCAAGGTCTACGTGTTCGCTAGATTAGTTGAAATCTTACAGTTTTGCAGAACAGCATTCTATGTAGGAGGGAGTATCTCTGCAGTGGTTTGAGAGCTTATTATTTCCCTTGAATCGTTAATAGTGTATCCTTCTTACTCAGCATTTATGTATATAAAGAAAGCTCAATATATTTGAATTCATGTACTTCAAAATCTACGGGTTGTGCATGTATAATCTACGCCATCAAGACAATTGTGAGAACGTATTTCTGCAAAGGTGCCGATAATATACTCCTTCTATTGCAAACAATAGTTTGAACAGATTTATCATTCAAGAAAATCTGGCCTGTACGCTTCCCTCTATAACAAATTTAGTGTGAACGAAAGTTTAGATCGACTGTGCATCAAATTATTGTGCTGCCCTTTGTGATGGTGGAGCTCTAATTCACTCTCTTATTACCACATCGAGGTGGCAAACGTTTTAAGGCTACTTCAAATGTGTTTTGTGAGGCAAATACAAAGTGAGTCCAGAAAGACATTGACTCTGCATGTTGAAGGTGACTCTTACATGAGCATTACGTTCAAAATCAGACACGAGGCTATCAGTGACATGGTATGAGACTGAAGGTAGGACCAAATGTGGGGCTTACAAAACACTGGTCCAATTTTCTGCGTCAGGCAGAAATTACTATAATATCTAAAAGAAAAAGAAAAAACTCTTTCGAGATTTTCCAGACAAATTTTAATTTAAGTGGTTAGACTACAGAGAAAATACAGCTATATGGAGGTAGAATGGCTAATGCTCGCGCTTTTGGTTCTAGTAGTCTCTGGAAAAGGATCAGGAAAAACAAAAAGGATTGCATATGGTATTTATTGATTTGGAGAAAGTGTACGACAGAGTAGCACGTCAGGAAGTATGGAGATGCTTGAGGGAGAAAAGTGCCAGATAAATATGTAAGGATAATCCAAGATATGTATACAAGAGCTAGAACTCACGTAAGAAGTAGTGTGGGATTCACGCGCCAAATAAATGTTATGATTGGATTACACCAGGGTTCAGCCTTAAGGCCGTACCTCTTCAACGTAGTCATAGACGTTATAACTCAGGATGTGGGAGTTGAAACCCCTTGGTGTATGATGTTTGCCGATGATATTGTACTATGCAATACTAATAGGGCAGAACTTGAAAGGAAAGTGGAAAGTTGGAGGAAGTCTCTGGAAGATAGGGACTTAAAAATTAGCAGAAAGAAAACTGAGTATCTTGAGTTTAACGGAGAAAGAAATGGAGAAGTGATGTTGCAAGAAGAACGATTGAATAAAGTGAAAAGTTTTAAATATTGAGGCTCAACTGTTCCTGGGAATGGCGATTTGGACTCGGAAATAACACACAAAATGCAAGAGGGATGGCGAAATTGGAAGATAGTAAGTGGCGTTCTCTGCGACCTCAGAATCACTGCAAAGAATAAAGGGATGATTCACAAAACACAGCAATGATGTACGGAGCAGAAACATGGCAAATAAAGAAAGCTAAAAAAAAAAAGAGATTAGATGTCACCGAAATGAGAATGCTACGCTGGGGATAACAAGAAGAGACAGAGTGAGATATGTGAAAGTAAGAGGTACAACCAAAGTTGTAGATATATCTAAGAAGATACAAGAAATAAGGCTGCAGTGGCATGGACATGTAATGAGGAGAACAAACGACTATGTAAACAGAAGAGTGATGGCAATGGAAGTGGAGGCCAAGAAAGGCAGAGGGAGGCTAAGGAGGAAATGGATGGATAGGGTTAAGAAGGATCTATGGGAGAAAGGTCTGTCAGGGTAAGAAGTTCAGGACAGGGCTTTGTGGAGAAGGCTCATCAGAAAAGTCGACCCCGCGTAGGTGGGAAAAGACGGAGAGAAAGAAGAGTCTCGGGTTTGATTACTGGAGGTGAACATGGAGTTTTTGTTTGTCCATCATGCCGAGGAGAATTGAAAAGCTCTTCAAATTAGGAAGAAACTGGCACCGATTGCGTAAGCCAGGAAAAGCTGACAATATAATATTTATACTGAACTAACAAAACCAATTGTTAATCGATATTCGTCTTGTGTACTAAGGCCCAATGTAGGATGTAGCACGGTGGAGATGGGTTTAGTAAGGTCTAGTATGAATACGATACATAGAATGTGTATGAATACGGATGGTAAAAACGGACGTAGACTATCGAACGAATACACTTCAAATGGCACGTTTATAACCACGTTGCGTCAGTTGAATGAGTCTTTGCAGTTATTGCTTAATAATTAATGACCTTTAGTTAATATCAGTGTTGCCATATTACACTTTCAAACCCTGCGTTCCGTTTATTGAACGTGATTTTCATTTAAAGACATCAGCGATTGGCCTTACTCAGCAAAACTAGGACCACAGACCAGCCAAACTCTTTCCACCACCATAATTATCATGAACAAACCATTTAAATGATGTGACTAAAGATAGTAAAATCCTGCTAAATCAAATGGAATTATTCTATTTCTTTTCCAATGAAAGTATACTGATTTTAAAGCATTTGATGATAATTTCGAACTGAAACTTGTGCATTCGAAACAATAGTTTAATATGTCAGGTACATTCAGATACTGGTAATATACGACTCGAACCGTCAAGTTGCAGAAATCGTTATATCGAATCTAACACTTTTTCGGAAATGAAGAAAAAAGAAAGAATTTGCTGACTTCTTGCATGAGAATAAGTTTCATCGTTAAGATTTTAAAGAAAATAAAAGAACGTTTTAAATCGTAGGTTTATATTGAAGATTAATATGTGAACAATTAAAAGATACAAAAATGGGATGTTTTGTGTATTTCTACAGATGAGGTTTGCAACTGGACAGCCCAATAAATTATTTTTGCTGATTGTGATTTTTCTTCGATAAAGAATAGAATCGCTGAGTAGGAAAAGGAAGAAACTCCAATTTGTTGCAAAAATGAATTAAGATAATCAAAGTATAATGCCTGTGTGGATACACATTGTGGTGTAAATAGGTAAACATTCTGAGCTTCCTACAAAGCTCGTGAAACTTTGAAAAAGGAAGACAGAACATTCGAAAGCTCTTCCATGATACACTCAATATGAGCCTACGACATAGAACAACATGGTAAAGGGAGAAGAAAATTATATCTTTAAGGAGAAATGATTTTTTGTATTGCATAAGATAGGGTATTGCGAGTAGAAAGCAAATAATCGTATTGTTTCAACTAAAGCTGCTCCTGTGTGGATATTTGACAGCTTTAACAAAGATCTGATTGGTTAAACTTTCCTAGAAAGTTATGAAATCAGATGGTAAAAAAATATATTTTTAAAGACATACTTTCCGTAAGCAATTCATAGTAAAAAAACAAAAAAAATAGTTTTGTTTATGCATGAGTAAAATGAAAAGCATGTGGAGCGCTCTTATAGTCACTTTATAAGTTTTAGGATCGGCGCGCCTCATGCTTTTCTTCATAGTTATGCATAAACAAAAATAATTTTTACTTTCTAGTACGAATTGTTTAAGAAAAGAATGTTTTTAAAAAGTGTTTTTCTTTACGAGTTAGTTCGGTGTTCCGATACATTTTCTCAAGCTAATACCCTAATCCTAATGTGTTACCCTAATCCGAATGTGTTCTGCAACCAGTCAAACTCAACAAATTAGCAGTCTAGTATTTATTTTAGAATAAAGAAGTCAATATTAGAAAGAAATATTAAAACATACTTTTAAAATATAAAAAAATGTATTAAAATTATTTGCTTACTCTATGGCTTACGAAACTCGAATATGCATCACCGTAATAACAAACGATCGCCATCGGGTTCTATTCTGGGCAAGATCAAGCCAGTTTTCATCACAAACACCTACTTCTCGAAGATCGAATCTAATATTGTCCTCCCAACGTCATCTTGGTCTTCCGAATAGTCTTTTTCCCTACAGTTTTCCAACCAAGATGGAATACAGTCTTTCTCCTATCCGAACCACTTGACCTGGCTATCTTAGTCATCGCGATTTCATTATTCTTACAACATCGGGTGAGTTGTACAGTCCGTGAAATTCTTCGTTATGCAATCTCCTCATTCTCCTTCCAGTCATCTCGTCCCGTTTCGGTCCGTATATCTTTCTCAAGATCTTATTTCCAAACATTCGTAAATTATGTTCATCTGCTAGTGTCGTACTCCAACTTTCGCAACCGTAAAGTACTACCGGCAGAATAACCGTTCTGTATATTTTCAATTTCAACTTTCTTGATATTAATCGCGAGGTTAGGAGTTTTTGAACTAAATAGAAACATGCGTTGTTCGAAACTAAGCGACTTTTATTTCTTTCGTTACCTCATTTTTGCTTGTTAAACATGCTTCCAAGTATTTTTTTTTTTTTACTTTCTCGATGTTCTCATTCTTAATTGTTATGTATCTATTTCCTTCATTCCCTGTTTTCAGGCTTGTTATCATGTACTTTGTTTTCTCTATGTTTACCAGTAGACAAATTTCATCGCACGCTTCTACTAAGACATGAAAGTGGCAATGAAATATTATATTGTCACCCGACTTAGGTCGCTGTCCAAAATTTCATCATTGTATGGCATCGGAAAATGAGTTAAATTAACGTTGTAAGATTTGAGGACACACCGAACCATTGTGAATTAAAGAAAAGAAGGTAAAAGGAACATCTGTTCTCACAGCGTACTATTGTTTGAAAATTTCAAATGGAGTGTCACTGTTACCAGGGCTTTATGTTCAGGGAAAGGAGGACATTGCTTGTCATTTAGGGAGCAAAACCGGTGTATTTTTTCCAGTAACCTAATAGGTGCAAGTATGGTTGGGCATTGATTGTCCCTCCAAACATCTTTCGGTGACAAATTGCACCCTGGCTGCAATAATATTGTTCAATATTATTTCAAAATTGATGGCAAAATCATACATATTCTCTTATAAAATATTCATTTTCACTGATTGTGTACAATATAAGTATTTGCTACTAGAATACTCTAATACGCTAGGATACGTTGTAGTTTCCCATTCATTCATTATCGGGTCTGTTAAATATTCGCAGTTACAAAGAAGAATGCAAAATCAGCATTTCCTTTTGACAAAACATACAAATAGGCATACGCACAAAGTGTAATATATTCATAAAATCATAAGGAATATAAATCGAGGGCATTGCCGGAAGAATGGCACATAGCGCAAAAACGCACTTTTGGTAAACAGCTGGTAAAGATTTAGGTTGAATATTACAAAAAAAAAAATGTGAAAGAATATTTATGTCGTTAACACCAGTATAAAGCACACAGAATCAGATTTGAAAACTGTTAATTAACCTCATAGAATTCAAAGTTTGCGTGAAAATATAGTGAAAATTGTGTATGCATGTTATGTTCCCTTTTCCCGGCAATCAAAGATTTCATTGTACCACAGCCTAAACGGCTGGAGCTAGAAAAACGAAATTTGGTATGACGGTACATCATTACCATTAAGGTACCCAAAATATTACAAAATGTCTCCAAAGACGCCATCTTGGATCCAAAATGGCGGGCTCCAAAAAATAATATCCGTTTCAGCTAGAGATACGAAATTTCGCATAAAAGTGTATAATCAAGAGTAGTCGAGGAAAAATTACAACATTTTCAGAACAAGAACAGAAAAAGTCACCATCTTGGATTCAAAATCGCCGCCAAAACATTTTCAATTCCGTTTCAGCTAGAGTTATAAAATTTCTCATAAAGGTGTATTATCAAGAGTAGTTTAGGAAAATATTGCAACATTTTGAAAAAGTGGCCATCTTGGATTTAAAGTGGCCCGAAACTATTTTAAACACATATTTCTAATTTCTAAAATTCACTTTGAATCGAAAATATTTTTTTTCTTTTTGACGGGCTAGTTCACTTATTTCTATGTGTGATGTGACTAGACCAATCTTTCTGTCGCATTGGGTAAATGCTTGACCTCTGCCAGAAAGCATGTGAATAAGTTCTACATAAAGCACATTGCTGAACCATGAACAAAACTTGGTCATTGTGGAGTTGATGTTTTGTCTGCCAGCAGGGTCCGAAAGCAAGACGACAGTTTTCACTTGCGGAAACTTTTCTACACATTTCTTTCTACCAACTAACGAATAAAGATATTGACGTGAAATTTTCAGGACATGTAGAAAAGAACATGGTGGATCGTTCAAAGTGTCTTCCGGCAATATCCTCAAAGTATCTTTAGATTATCATGGATGTTATCACAGTATCATTCAGTGGCAACAGGTAAATAATAGTAACATAGATGTAGAAAGTGATTGAGCTGTAACGTAAGTAAATATAAAAGATACGTTTGTGTACTAGCGAAGGCGAAATTAATTAGAAAATATTTATGGTAATACTAATACAAAATAAATAAAGACTTAGTATGGAATTTGCCTATCTTAAAAAATCTTTTGAACTTTTTGATTTTTTTAATAACCAAAATATTAAATTGTGTTTTCATTCTGTATAAGTGTTCACTTCCCTTTCACCTTTATGAATGAAACTTTATTATTCGCCCTCAATCCCGTGTGTAGCTCTTAAAACGTTAAAGACAATGAATTTCATTCAATATAATTATATTATTCGCCGAAACATAAGTCTTAAATAGATTTGCGATGCTTTCGTCATTGAACTTAAACATTCAAGTTAACCTAAAGATTTGATATACTTGCAGGATTGTAACATGAAGTTTAGGGTTAAAAATAATCTATTCCTGACGCACATTTTTTTTGCCAATATTATACATGTCCAAGTATCATGTTTCCTCAATATTATCTAATTCATATCATTTCATGAGAAGGAACGTAATTCAGTGATTTTTCAGATATATAACTTATTCAATCTTTATCAAAAGATTGTAATCTGTCTTTCTTTTCGCATCGAATTCTTGAATTAAAATTAAAATCAAAGATCTTAAGGACAAAATACTTCTCTTTAATATATTACTACATGATACAAGTTTTGATTAATAATACCTATAACAACCACAAAGATTTATTATTCAATACAACAAAAATATCAAACATTTAATACTTATACTTTCGTGCAATAAGATACAACATTGTGGTAAACACAAAATCCTCATCAGCGGCGAAACATGTTCTGAAACGGGAAGCCTGACATCTGAAAAGCACTCTGGGATACTCCTGGCTGTGATTCATTTTTGTTTCCAGGTGCAATCGTTTGATTCAGGCTTAGTATGTTTCCTTGTGGTAGTCCTGGTTGTTGTTGCTGCTGCTGCTGTTGTCCAGGTGCTACTACAGGCGGTATTACTCCAGGGTAAAATGGATAAGGTTGGGGAGGGTAGTATGGTGGTGGTGGGTAATATCCTGGTTGATGATGATATCCTGGATGTGGATTGTATCCTGCATATGGATAAAATCCTTGAGGTGGATGGAATCCTGGGGAAGGATGAAATCCTGCAGATGGATGAAATCCTGGAGATCGATGGAATCCTGGGGATGGATGAAATCCATGATGATTTAATCCATGATGTCTGTGTCTGCTCGTCTGCTCCACTGATTCTGCTTTATCTCCTTCAGAAGTACTATTTCCAATCTGTAAATATTGATAAAAGTGAGTTACAGTTAAGGTATCAGTTATATATTAAACTTCAGAGTAAAATTGAAAGTAAAATAAATTATAATCTACTACATTATTCAAAATTGCGTTATGTATGTATGTGAATGTGTGTGCTTGTTTTCGATACAAATTTTCAGTATTGAACTAATATGTATAAAATTTTACATATGTCCTATACTTGACCATTATTACTAATTACATTATAGGTCTTCAAATCCACATCGCTTCGACAATCTGCTCCGCGCTTTATAACTCTGAGTCGGACATATTATCCTGAGGTATTACATTTGTTAATGCAGCTATTAAATAATGTTCTGTGACTTCAAACCGTCACTATTAGATCTAGTTGCATGATATATTTCATTACATAGAAACCTTCCTTCTCTATATTTTTCAATGAAACCATTACAGATAGACAGTGGACATCTTAAAGATATGTACTTCGCAGTTTGGAAATGCGGAACAGAAATTTTGTGATTTACTAGGACTTCTGTTCTTTGCATTCGCTATCTTTTGAAATAGACATGTGAAAACTCGTAATGAATAGCGTTCTAATTGGCATCTAACATTGCTTTTTATTTATACATGTTTCAAGCAAAATGTTATTTCTAAGCACATCAATCAAAGTTTTATTTAACCAAACTTCCAACTGCTGGTGTGTTCTGTGTTCAGACTCATTTAAGAAATAATGATAGTTCGTGCACAAAAAGAAAAAAAGAACACAAACAATGATGATTTATCTCCTTCATTTTATTTTGAAACATACATGCTGCACCGAAAACTTCATTGTGACAGTTTAATTCTATTTGCTCTTTTGGTTGTGAGTCTATTACATTTAAAGTCCTTTTGTATTACGAATAATTTAATCGCACATAAAGCTCTACAGAAGTTATTCTCGTAACGTAAAAATTAATATTTCATTTCAACTTATTACTTCTGGAAAAGAATTATTTGCAAATACGAGTACGATTTTTTTTTAACTTGATCCTGCATTTCAGCTTAATGTTCAGACTTAAAAATACTCATGTCTCACACTAGACGGACAATTGGCTTGGCTATATCCATCGAATTGGTGGATACAGTCTATCTCTATACCCTCTCAATATTGCCCTCGTACCAATATCTCATTGTCACCTAGTGGTGTATTCCTATAGTAAAATATCTCTGATTTTACAATGATCTGCATTGTATAAAGTTTCTCACACAAATAGGTACATGCTTTAAGAGAGAGTCGTGTATACATAGACAAAACCATCTCATGTGATTCCTGATATAAAGATAAAACCTATAAACCATTGAGGGCACACAGATGCTTCGTTTCGGTGCTATAGTCTGACGAAAGCCCGCGAAAATGAACTCTAGAACTTTGTATTCCTAGTACCATTAACAGTAGCATTAAAGACGGATGGTACTCTCAAAAACCTCAAACTTACTGCATTCGAAACTGCATATCCAAAAATTGTACAGTGGATGGACAAGAGATTCCCTCAAAGGAAGTAAGGGATTTCGAAACATTCTCTGGAGTAAAAAAGGATCTAAATAAAGAGGAATAACACAACTTTACGTATGAGTTCAAATCATATACCTAATCACTGCTATCTAACGGAGCAATGACAGTCTTCTTTACTTTTAACAAATACATCAAATATCCCTTAAATGTGTATAACTTTTTTTTGTTTGTTATGCAACCACCAATGTTTTCTAAAAAAAAATATTGTTCCATATAGGAAATCGGTATGATATATCGACTTGAGGAAAAAGTTTTATTGTTGCTTATCAAATGGTAGTTCTACTCACAGTTATTTCCATCTATCTTTTCTTCAGAAAATTGGTGGGTATCCCTGTTTCTCTCTTGGGAAACCCGTTGCACAGTTTTAGAATACGCAATTTTGGATAGGGCAGGTTCAAAGACTTTGCGTGCACCATGCCTCCTCAATTCTAATGCCAATAGTATTACAAATATCAAATTCTAAAATTATTTTTTCCACGCTTTCGGCAGGCTGTAGCGCCGCGAACAAGTGTTTGTCCACCCTCGATGATCTCAACATGTTTCTTCTCATTTTCTTGTCAGGAATCTCCTGAGGTGGTTTTGTCGGTATTCGTTCTCAACTTTCTGCATATTTACATCAGTACAAAAAAAAACTTCTAGGTAAAGGGAAGAGTGACGCAAGAATTATCCTCACAAAATAAGTTATATCCATTTATTTTTGTGTCACTACGGCGGAAGGGACGATACCAATTATCTTAATTTTATTACAAAGGAAACACTTTTGCCATAGTGACACAAAGAAAGTCATTTGTAAAATGGGTATCACTTCTTTTGTTAGTAGAATTCTTGCGTCCCTTTTCTTTTTACCCCGAAGATTTTCTTTATACCGATATAATTTATTCTGTAAGGCTGCCTATTAAAAAAAAAGTGCTTTGTGAAAATTCTGTGATTCAGCTAAAAACAAGGTCATAACTTTTGAATTCCTTCACCGATTTTGACGTGTTGTACCGTTTAAATGGTATTGAAGCGTAAATTACGATTTCGCAAGTTTCGGTTTCCAATATGATCTGGAGTCAGTGCTTTAAACAGGAATGTGATTTTTTTTTCGAAACGCTACAGGGAGGTTCTACCTACCCAAGACTTTTTATGTATCTTAGTATGGCAAAGAGCTATCGAATGCAAGTTCAAGCATCAAAATCGGGTTTAAAGTTCGCTAGATCCGAAATATGTGTCATTGCTGCTAACAGACTCGTTTATGAGTGTCACTCGAAGAACTACCGTTCTTCATGATTTATATGTCAGGTCACCGTCTTCGAAATCGAGAGTTCAAATCTCGCCTGTGGCCTGTGTTTTTAGGGATTTTATTAAGTCCATATTTGTGACGATCTCAAGTCAAAAGAAACAAAAATTGTCAATGCAAACTGAAGTTTACTAAAATTTTACAACTAGATTCCTAGATTTCAGAATGAGGCTGGATACCATGGCACCACTGTTCTGAGTCTACAAGTACGTCGCAGGGTAGCCATCTGGCAACCTAGAAAATATAGTTCGATTCT
>JAGDQP010034654.1:0-19990 GCA_022664845.1 Lepisma saccharinum | reverse complement strand
TCCTGGCTTGGGCACCGTTTGCGCCGGCGCACCGCGCTTCGACCACGACCGTTTTCGCGTGACGTTGTCGTAAGTGATCCACTTTTCATCACCAGTCGCCAACCGCTTCAGAAATGGGTCGCTTTTGTTGCGATTCAGCAGCGATTCGCAGATGGAAATTCGGTCCATGAGGTTTTTTGCGTTAACTCGTGTGGCACCCATACATCAAGCTTCTTTGTGTATGCAAATGGTTCCACACGGTTTTTTGTGCAATGTTTAGCTCTTGGGCAATCGAAACAGTGCTTAAATGACGGTCGGACGCGACAATGTCCATGATTTTATCGACATTTTCGACACTTGGCCTTCCAGTGCGTGGTACATCTTTGACGTCAAAATTACCGGAACGGAATCGACGAAACCAAAATTGCGCGTGATTGGCTGTTACAGTATCAGGACCATAAACACTATTTACATTTGCAGCCGCCTGGCTTGCGTTTTCGCCTTTATCGAAGAAAAACTGTAAAATATAGCGTATTTTCTCTTTGCTTGTGTCCATTTTGACGCGTGCTCACACAACATTGAGTCAACTCATCACAACTATCTGAACAGTGTTTGTAGTACGCAGTCTCATCGTTTGAACGCCATCTCGTTGAACCCGATCGGACTTATACAACGCGAGATACAGATCACTGAAGCCACCTATTGGCAAAAAAAATCCTTTCGGTAGGCCTACAGGCTGAGGTAGATTTCGAAGTTTCGCTGGGAGCCGTGGCTCGCCCCCCAACTTCAGTGCTTTTGAGAGGATGCGCCTCCTTTATCTTAACCAAAATCTCCCTGCAGCACTACACCACCACGGAGTACATCTTCACCCTCCCACGGTTGGCTGCGCCCCCAAAGGAAAGATTTGCCCCATTTATTGTAACCTACTCTTGGTCATACACCTTCATTGAAAATTTCGTTTCTCTACCTTCAATGATTTGGAAATTGGGTTTTTGGGGCGGCCATTTTGGATCCAAGTTGACGACTTTTTGAAAGTTTTCTTATTTTGTCGTGACCTACTTGTGATAGTACAACTTCAAGTAAAATTTCATTTATCCAGGTCAAACGGTGTGCAAAATGGGATTTTGGGCGGTCATTTTGGATCCAAGATGGCGACTTTTCCCAAATGTGATATTTCCCTAAGCTACTCGTCATAATGCACCTTTATGCCAAATTTCGTATCTCTAGCTCAAACGGTGTGGAAAATGGATTTTTAGGTCCGCCATTTTGGATCCAAGATGGCGTCTTTGAACTCATTAGGTAACATTTTCATAATCAAAAAGTGATGTTGTACCTTTACGCCAAATTTGATTTCAATAGCCCGAGCGGTTTAGGCTGTGTATTCTATACAACAATGGGTTCGGCTGCCATTTTGGATCCAAGATGGTGACCGATTTTGCTCATTAACGAACTTAACCGAGCTATTAAGCCTAGAAACAACATATAAAAATTTGGTTCAAATATCTTCAAAATTATGGCCGCTAGCGTGTTAATATATATACATATATATATATACACTTTCATATCGTACCGATCTCAATAGGTATATTTTCTTCGAAATCTACCTAATAATGGATTACTTTTTACTACACCAGATATAAAAAAGGAAAGTAAATAACAAAAATTATATATCACATTTAATATAACGTTCTAGGCATGGAAAACCCAAGTGTTTGTTAATTCGTGTCTTGTCAACAAAAAAAAAACTTCGCTCGTAAATTTTGTCATAAGCAATTAAAAAAAATCACGAAAAATCGGCACCTTCCTATGTGGTAAAATAATAAAAAATGTCTGTGTTAGTTATTGGAGGCAATGCTGGGGCTAATTTCAGCCGGGTTCTACTTCACCTAAACTTTTGCTTATTCTGCCCGCACAAGGTTCACACATAAAATTGTTTCCTCCATCCGAACTATAGGTTAGAAAATCCTAGACGGTTGCGAAAGTCCTCTTTTAAAGGGACTAATCTAGAGCCTTTCGAGCGGATGAGTGGTAAGACTCGCTGCTTTGTAATCAGTTGGTTCTGGGTTCGATTCCCCGTTGAGACACTAAAGGTTCCCCACCGACGTTAAACTGTAGGTCCCTTTGTTACATATGCATCCAATGTAAAACAATGGTAAACCACCATCGGTTCACCTGTCTAGGAAACTTCGGGCCAGAACCATCCTTAGGGCAGAACATCAATCACCATCATCATATAAATAAATAATTGAAGTTGAGAATTGAATATTGGTCACCTTCACCCCTTTCTGCCTTACTTTTTCCGGTGGTCGGAAACTGGTGCCACAAATTGTTAACAGTAATTCCATTTAATAGTCATAATGGTCATGTAGTGGCTTCACGCCAAACTTTTATACCAGTAATCCAGTCACGCAATAACTGCCATAATATTAAGAAAAGACATTTCAATTTGTTTCTACTATGATTAACAATATGTCCCTTTTCAACTTGTGTAAATTTATCAATGGCTAACAACTGTATGTTAATTTTAAAATCTTCATCGATACATAACTGCACTTCCTCTTGCTACTAACAATGTTGACAATGGGTATTGAATGTATATATTCATCACTGAGTAGATGAGCCTCACTATAATTGGAACAGTCAGTGAGAATGCAGCCTGCTTCTGAACATTGAAATGATTTACTAGAAATATAAGTTGCGTGATCTACTCGTAAGAAGTCTGATTAATTTACTTTTAAAGCTCTAGTGTCCGGAAACTGATACCGTCAACCTAGCTGTTAACTGGAGCTAAATGTTATTTATATATGATAACACGAGTCCGGACACCGGAAACAGTATCGTAGAATTAGGTAAAGGTGGCTAGTTTTCAATTTTCAACAATTTTTCTAACTTTAATTAATTTTTTCATGTGATGATAGTAATGTATGTTCTGCTTGTAGGCAGGTACTGCCCCGAATGTCTCTGGTAGGTGAACCGATGTGGTTTGTTATTGCCTTCCATCGTATGAAGATGTCGTCCGGACGGGACCCAGGGTTAAAAACTCATTTTATTTATTTTTTTATTTAAATATTTTTATTAATTAAATAACGTGCTGCACTGAAAAAGCTACTAACTAGGTTTTTCTTTCATTTCAAATGCCTTAACCAATAAAAACTAAAGAAGAATTCACAAATTTATGTGGTGCTCGTTACTTAAAGATAGCCATGGTAATTAGACAATAACAACAACTTGTAATAATTTTGAAATGGAAGGAGGATATGGCGTTGCTTACTTATGTATATTTTAGAAAGGAAATAACATGTAGGAAACTTCTACGTTACTTTCGTTGATACATGATGAATGAAGTGTTTTCACAGGAGGTATACACAGTGATTAAGTTCGAAACAATTTACAATGTTTCTATGTATCATCTTTCCTTCTAAAATGATACCTGGGTCTTTCTTTCTTCCTATTGCCGATTTTATAATCGCAATTGGCTCTTTTCTCCAGTCTACATCTTGCTAACAAAATATGTTGGGATTTAAGTTTACTAAGGTAAATTTTAGTTCATTTCACTTGAGTTTTCAGCCTTCAAAACTGTAATAAAACATTTGGTAAAACTCTCTGGTCCATTTGATCCCTGTTCGTATTATTCGGGCTTTATTCTGTAAACAATAACCGTGTACGTGGGTTTTCTCACGGTTCTCTACTTTTCTCTCACTACATTCCACCACTTCTTCCATCATCATCGATCCGGTCTGATCCAAAGCTGCCTAAAGGTCTTGGATAAAATTCAATTCGATGAGAGGTATATAGTGCAATCAAATCAATAGTAAATACGCAGCTTTTCATTTCCATCATTCACATAGATAAACTTTATACTTCCATTGAGTATAAATTATTTTTCCGCAATTTATGAAGATATCAAATTATTTGATAAAAATACACTAAGTAAGTAATAGTATGAAACACCAGATTTGTTTTTATTCTTTTGACAAAATTTAACAACGACGTTTCTTTGCTGTTAGAACACTAATTAACACTTTCTTACGTTTTGTATACATAGGACGTAGGCTCTTTATGTTACATGTTTAGAATAAGACTGGCAAGTGTGGCCGGACACTGGAACTTCCTTTACTATCTGATCAGATTTATATTTCTTATGGGTTACACATATGTGTGTGTTTTTTATATACAGCGTTAATACACTACTGTTATGTATTTGCTCAAACATTTATTTTATCTACATTTCTTTTCTGCGTATTTACATACCGGTATCATTACAATCAGAATTTTCCTTATATGGACGGAAACTGATGTAGTCACCCTACCTTGGTTAGTTCCGTTACTTTAGATACGCTGAAAAAAGATGAACTGGGGTAAGGAAGAAACACGTATTTACAAAATTACAAACTTCTCATTTTGTGGGGAGGAGGGTGGACAAAAAACCGAAGCACTCATTAATGCTAAAGTGACGGCACCAGTTATGGCCACTTAAGAAAAATTACAACTGCGATGGTATGTAAATATGCACAAACAATATAAAAATGAAAAAGAATTAAGCAAATGATATACCTTCAAGTTTAAGTCGTCCATTAACGCTGTATAAATATTAAGAAACATAATTTTATATCTGTATGTAACTCCTTAGATAAATTAATCTAATCAGATAGAAAAAAATACCAGTTTACAGTCACATGTTACCAGCAACTGGCTGTTAAATTCCAATATCCAGTCACGCTTCTCAGTCTTATTCCAAACAAAAACAAAAATAAAATATAATAGATATAACAGAAAGAGCCAACATTCTACGCATGCAAACGTAAGAAAAAGTTTGTTAGTGTTCTACCAAGAAAGAAATCATTGCTCGGAAGTTTTCTAAAAATAAATAAATTAATTAAATTCCCCTACTGAATATAATTTAAAGCCCTTTATATATCCACCTTGGCATATGAATTTAATTTCACTTTGCCATCTTCTTCCAAGCAATGAAAGCAATGCCATGAGCTTAATATTGTTCTTGCAAGTTTGTAGACCCAAAACATTGTGTACCGTAGAATAGGGTGAAGTTGACCAGATTATAGAAGAAACTCCTTGAAGGTTGCTATGATGTCCAGTGTTGTGGGTATTACAAAATGGGAACTCATTCTCTAATCTAGACATTTTGGAAGGCTGAGTGTTAACACTAGCTGCCTTGTAATACAAGGGTCACAGGTTCGATTCCCGGTGGAGACACAAATGGTTCAGTGTCCACGTTAAACTATAGGTTCCATTCTTATGACACATCTTCATTCGATAGAAGGCAACAGCAAACCACTATTGGTTCACGTGTCCAAGGACCTTATGGTCTCGACCTGCCTTCGGGCAAAGTTAGAAGAATGGTTAAAAGTTGTAAACTGATCACATTCATCCCACTCTACGGTACATTTTTTCCGGTGACCGGAAACTGGCGCAATTCATAATTAATATTTAGCTCCAAAACCAGCCATAAAGACTGCATTCCTAACTTTTCCCCCACTAATCCAGCTACGCAACAATTTGAATTTTATTGAAGGCCTTTAGGCAACTTTTGGCTCAGGTCGAATAGATTATGGTGGGAGGATTGGTGGAATGATTAAAGTGGAAGGAAACGTGAGTACCCGGAGAAAACCCACGCATATGGTGATTGTTCACCACTAACAAGGGACACCCGCAAACTCGGACATGAGAAACCGGATGAAAGTTTCTACAGGAACTAATTGCAGGTCGCTGAATCCAATGGTGATAGTCGTTTCCATGCAAAATCACGCAGTCAAGCAGTAACGGGGCCAGCTCACGGGTGATAGATAAGCCAATGTACTAGAGAAGAGCTGAGAAGAAACGGGAAAATTGAAATGCTGAATGTAGCAAATATGATTAACGATTGAGTCTACAATATGTGAATGTCGTATGTGAATCACAGTGTTGCCAACTAAGTGAAAAGAATGTGTGAAAATAGGAATGGAAGAAAGTGTCAAAAGGTGAATTTACACGATCGTTATTTCATTATCAAGCTGCACTCTGTGATCTACAATCAACTTTCCGCATCGATCTACAAGCCTATGTTGCAGTATGCTTGGCAAGAGGCCGGGTGTGACATCGGTTCAGTCATATTATTATTTGATAATGTCATTAGTGTCGCATTTGACAAAGAATTGTTGCCATGCAGAGGTGATGCTGACTGTGAGTTCGTAGCGATGGTCAAATGTGCATACTGTACACTGTCTCTGTGCTTTGACCACTTCCTTGCCAACCCACATCTGCACTTTGAAAATTAACTGGTTCGTGCATACTTTCCGGTCAGTGTAGCAGCCTAATGTATTTGCAAGTTCTTCCGTATTGTATAATTTTACTGGTATCACCGTCGCCTCGCCGGTTCCATATTTCTTTTGGTCCTGATAATAATTATTTCTTGTGTCGGTACTGCTCTGTTACTCTTCATGTCGGTACACAACGATGCACCTGTCACCAGGCGCAGCGTATTACATGACAATGTGTAACATTCTTTCGTTCTGTGCCTGCCGATTCACTCACACTTATCTTGTCTGATTGCAGGTCTTTGTTTTTGCTTCTAACGTACGTTTATTACCTCTTTGATCCTTTATGCAGTTAGCAACACTGTTTCATAACATGACAAAACCTCATTCCCGACTACTGTGTCGGGTTCTTTATGTATTCCACTGCTTCGCATTCTTTTGACACTTTCTTCCATTCCCATTTTCACACATTCTTTTCACTGAATTGGCAACACTGTGATTCACATACGGCATTCACATGTACTTCTACATATTGTAGACTGAATCGTTAATCATATTTACTATATTCAGCATTTCAATTTTCCCGTTTCTTCTCAACTCTTCTCTAGCACATTGGCATATCATCCATGAGCTGGCGCCGTTACTGCTTGACTGCGTGATTTTGCATGGAAACGACTATCATCACTGGATTCAGCGACCTGGAATTAGTTCCTGTAGAAACTTTCATCCGGTTTCTCTTGTCCGAATTCGCGGGTGTCCGTTGTCAGAGGTTTCAGGCTTTATGCGCAACTAGTGGAGAAACTATAAGTCATCTTCATCAGCACCTAAAATTTACACGTTGCACACGACTTTTGATGCCCTTTCAAAGGAACCTGGTTTCGCCCAGAAGTAGGAATATCAGATTCGGGTACCTTACTGCTAGGAAACTTAGCATATGTGGGCCGAGAAGTTATTTATTCAACAGGAAATCTTTCCTGAAGTTTGAAATATTGCTACATTTGTATTAAGATTATGGTTGAACTGCACAAATAGCAAATCGAGCGCGAAAACATTTTCCGAATTACAGAAAATTATTTTAAAATAAGATCTGAATATTATCTTTCAATGAAAATACGTTTTACAATGTGGTCTATATGTTTTAAAAACGATTTGAAAATCTACTGAAATTCACAACTTGACAACATATTTTAATAACTATTTGAAAGCAATTTTAATACAGATAAAGGTGATTGTGTTGAAATAATTTTGAAAATAACGTTAAAAGTTATTTCATAGTTTTATTTCTAAAAAGATCATATTATTTGATTTTTTTAAGTCTTACTTCGTGTTTGGACTAAAATAATTTGATATAGGCCTATCTGTTTTTAGCTGCTTAGAAACAGTTTTCATTATTTACTTGTTATTAAAGTATGATAATTTCAACGGTAGATTATTTTTCATAGAAGACGTATTTTGATGGAAAATAATAGTATTGCACTCAAATAATAGAAAAAGTCTGATTTGTAAATTTTGCAGTAGTGGGTCGTGTAGCTGCCAAAGATGCTGGTTTAAAATTTAAAGTATCTTCCTTACTTTTTGCAAATTTCATGATGTTTATATATTAGCGTAATTTTCGGATTCTAAAGGAAGTCTAAACGGGATTATGGCTTTATAGCTATTATAGTTCATCTATGATCTTGGCAGAAAGCAAGGCACTTTACAAGGTTCAACCGCTGAGCTTGCTGATAAGAGCTTAGGAGAGTATTTCTGACAGTGAGACTCACTTGACCATCACTTATACAAGCTGACGTAACTCGATTATACATGATCCTCTTCAGTTTAAGTGACTGCTGCCGCATCCTTATCCACACGAATTTATCGAAAGTTAATAATATACAGTTTGTAAAAAAACATCGAGACGACAACTAGTTTCGATCTTGGTACCTTCAACGCAGAACGCCTACACCTAGAACACTACACTACAGGGTCATTGCTTTTCTTATTTACTTTCCGAATAGATATGTTATTACTTGCTTACACATGTTCGCACTCTTCCTTTTCTTATCTATTTTTTATTTTCTAGTTTGTTCGTCCTATTATTACACATTATTGTAGGAGAATTCTTTTGCACTATATCCTCTTCATTGCTGCAACTTGAAAATTAAGCACTAAACATGCGATATGTTTGGCTGAAGCTTAATTTTTCATACCGAGATTTGTTTCCAACATTCTCACTACGGCATTGGATTTATTTTCTTAAAAGATACTACTAGAAATGAAAAAAACTAACAACAAAAAACACAATAATTTTTGTGCTTTGCGCTATAGAGTATATGTAGTACTACTTACATTTCACAAAAGAAATGTTTTTATATTAAAGCTCTTCCTTTCTTAGTTTGGGAAAAATTATAGTGCCTTTTCAACAGTTAAATTTCACTTACAAGTATGACTTTTCAAAGGAAACTATTTTTATTACCTATAGTTGACACATATCTCTTTTGTTATGTTTCACTGCAGTGAATTCTAATTGTTGAAATTTTTTTACGAAACAGACAATGTTGCAGTAGTATAATCATGGACAAAATGTGGGATAGCTGGAATAGTTGGATAGTTTCCACCTTCGGGCCACATTTGGGGAAATATATATTCGCTTCTCTGGCGCAACTGCGGGGAACTTGGTGTTGCCGCTTATGGGCAATGGACGGGGAATGTTATTTTCCAACCTTCGGCCCATTTATGGGAAACTCGATTTTCTCATCTATGGGCAAGAAGCGGGAGCATATTTTTCCCGGCTGAGGCCCGTTGAAGGGAAAATTATTTTAGCCATATGCGGGCGTAAAAGCCGTCAGAGATGAAATAGTTATATTCGTATAAGGTACTTTGGCGGGGACACACGTGGTCCTGTGGTTGGGCCACCGGATGGCCGACGCTGGGCCTCTGTTGGGCCGGTCACCCATGGCCGGGATGATGAGAATTCCCTGACGGCGGGCCGTCTTAGCTCTGCCGACGGTGGCAAACACCTTGTTTCCGAATGTGACTGTCAGGAAATTGTCGCTGTTTGGGCGGGAAATAGTCGGGCCGACGTCGGCCAAAATGAACGTTTTTCTGGAAAGTTTCTGCTGCCTTAGGGGTTGTAGGCCCGACGATCGGAAACCATGTGCGGCCAGACCCTGACCGTCGTCGGCCCAGCGGATCGCCAACCCAGTTTTCTCCATTGGGTACTACACAAGGGAGGCTCAGGTATAATAAAGCTCTGAACTACATCGTTCTCGTATAAACGATTGTTACGTACGAATTTTGTCGAGTGAACAGTGTAAAATAAATTTAAAGAAAAATCTTCGTCAAGATCATATGGACTCGTTGCATAGTGTTTGAAACATGTTTCTGTTGACTATTATTTTGGACAAATATTAGAGCAATTACGTGAAAGCCACAGTTAGTAAAATCTCTATTACAGCTCTGTTTGATCATAAATCGTGTTGACATTTAATTTTTTACAGGGAAATATGCAACTACATCCCTGTTATTTGATAACAACGATGACTATATAATGAGAGCTTACATTGTAGTTGTTTCTTCCATTTTGTCAATCTCTGAACACTACAGCCTTTATAAGTTACACTAGGTTTTTCTATACTTTGACCGAAAGCAAATTTACTTATTGTTCATGCTGTTGGAGCGAGAGCTAACTGTTTTCACTTAAGAACTTAATATGAGAATCGGACAAGGTTTCCGTTCAGTGACCAGGAAAGTTATCTCAAGTAATTACGATCAGAGTGATAAAATAGTGGCATTTCTTATACGGATATTGCTGCATTTTGGAAAACTAGAGTAAACCTTATCTATTGTGTCAGATATATATGCCTCAGATCTAAAAAAACGTTACTATACAATTGATATTTCTCATACGTACCTTTGGAATAGTGTTGTAATAACAGTTGCTTGAACTAATTTACCTTAAAAAGTTAGTGTTTCTATGTTACGCTCGAAAGCTTTTAATTAAGCGTTCAAATTTTGACCACCTCTTAAGAAGAAAGTATTTTCCAAAAACAATCAAAACCGGGGGCCTCGGTTAATTCCGCTTCGTTTTCACAGTCAGGGGTTCCAAATGGTAGTCCCAACTTTTCTTATGGCAGGCAAAATCAATATTCCACGATAAATCAAATTCGATGCAGCGAAAGAAAGTTAAAATATTTCGAGATTTTTTGTGTCACTACGATGGATATTAGAAGTTGAAACAGTATGTTATTTATTTGTCAGTGTTTGTAATCAGACTTTTTTTTTTTTTACAAGTTTAACGACTGTATACTGTACAACGTTTTTCAAACTCCAATAGGTCAGGACCTCGGAGTGGCCGAGAGGTTAGTGCACCAGCTTTCAGTGCACGTGCTCAGGGATTCAATTCCCGCCGGGTCTATTGAACAGAGTGGTTCGGCGGGAGCCTACTTTAAAGAAAATTCAGGTCCCGTCCTTAGAAGCTTAAAGGCTCGTTTAGAACGTTAATAATAATTGACTCACTCGTTGCACATCATCGGTTGATTATTTGGAATCGTCACTTACGATAAACATCATATACGGAGAGTTACAAACAAAATTTCTACGAAATCAAATGTTCCACACGCCACCACGCAGCCTCGCAGTACAGGCGGCAACATAGTGAACTTCGAATCATCTATGTGTAGGTACGCGAGTTCGATCCCCTTGACGAACAGGTCCTGACTGAGGTTTTCGATTATTTCCATCATTTTCTCCGAGCGAATACCAAGATTGTACCTTAAGTAAATCCAATACCATCCCCATCCTCTATACTACCCTAACCGGCCTATGCCAAATTCGACAAGTGTTTTTAAATATCACCTTTCACGATTAACCTGATATAATATTCACAGTTTGCAATATTGTTCGAAAGAAATTACTGACTTACTGGAGTAGTAGTCGGCAAAAACAGATCAACTCCGTCTCCTCTAAATGGAAATTGTAGTATTAAAATTTCCCATAAAAAGATACCATTTTCAGTGGTATTAAAGGAAGTGGAAAATTGGGTTCTGAGTTAATCGTTCCTTGAAAGTATATGCATCCACCTATGAAGAAGACCTCCCGCGAGGCAATTGTATACTTGTAGCGGTTAGTTATTGATTTATTGTGAATAGTAAAACTGCAATTATTGGCCTATATTTCCAGTTTCAAAGCTACTGAATTGATTAAATCAATTTTTCTCTTCATCAGAGGTTTTATTAAGGCCTATACAGAAATTGCATTCTTTCCTACCTTAAACTAAATGATGTTCCTACAAACCATAAACTTTCCGACATCTTTATAAAATAGTGGAGGTAATGTCCGCACAATATTTGTTTCAGTTACATGTTCCGAGAGGAGAGCTAAAAGCAGGTACAACGACTACTTTTACATAATTGAAGATTATCTTCAATTAAAACAACAGTCGTTCCACACTTTTACTCGTATCACTCACTGACTAATCCTCTTTATTTTTACCTTCAGAATTATCTTTATGATGCATTGCAAAAGTTAGTTATCTTAATATCGTACCTATTGTATTTTCTTATATATAGAGAAAGTGTACAAAAAGTGGACCCCTATTTTATTTTTGCCTCATATCAAAGGATCCCGGGCTCGGACCCACCTTTGGCACACTTGATCTATATTTGTTTTTGTTTATATTATAGTTATTCTGTTTTTATTATTTTTATCTTATTTCCTAGTGTATCATGACTAATAATACATAAATAAATAAAAGCCGTTGAAATAAAAGCCTTAGCTCTTGCTTTATTTAAAATACTGGAAATATTAGATAGATTTACTTCGTTTTCTTTTAAAGTTTATAAATAATTAATTGGTTTTCCTTTATTATCAATCCACTAGAACAGTGGCGACGAAGGCAATGTGGGGCCCGGGGCAAGTGAACTTGATTGAGGCCCTTTCGCAGACTGCTACTATTGGCCATAATATTCTACTTTCCTGATTATTCAGAACCCCTTGGGAAACTGAGGAACTCGCGGGGGACTCAGCAGCCAAGACGGAGAACATCCCGTCCACTTGCTAAAACCTATGCATGATAATGAATACTGAGATTTGTGGTGAGCCTTGCTTTTCAACCATCCGACTACAGGCAAGCCCACAAGAGTCCTGAGATAGCATAGTTAGTGCGTCACCGACCTCCATCGAGACATGGCGATTAAAATAGTAAATACGGCGGAAGTCGAAGAGCGTCTCGCGCTAGAAATTTGAGAGAGGAAAATGTAAAGATACATGACCGCACCCAACCTTACCTAACCTCCACTTTCCCATGGTCACTAATTTAAGATAATGTACGAAAAATGCAAAAAAGTAATTATTAATAATAAATACGAGCATATGAAAATATATTTGGAAAAAAAAAAGAAAACGTGTTGACCTAAGAGGGGTTTGAACCCGGGACGTCTTGAAGCGATTCAAGAAGCGACCGTCTTGACCAATTTTTTTATTATTAACCTTTCTTTATTCACCAATAATGATACATAATTTTATCTGACATTTGAACTGTAACTCATTACTTGTTACTTTATCATAGAAACACAGTAAAACAAAATTTAGTATTCACGTAAAAATGTGAAAAAAATAGTTATATCTTTTCATCAAATACATTAAGAAAGTTTCCTAAATTCTTTTTTACAATGTCAGGTGAAATTTTCCATCTTTCTTTCATCATGTGGTATTGGTAGTCCTGTAAGGTGCAATGCGTTGTTGTCAAGATATATTCAATAGTAATACCACATAACCAGATTACAGTATTTTGCTTTTTTGTTGGACAATAATTGAAATCTGGAAACAGGAACATTGTTAATGGAAAGGATTGCAAATTACAGAGACATATAATTCTCAGGATATTTCCAACGAAGTGCCAGATAGGCAGTACAGTTGTACATGTACGTAAATGGTGTTGAACAGTATCAGGTTGTTTACAAATGTCACAATTTGGATCGGCATTGAGTTTAATTTTAGTTAATTTACTTTTGGTTGGTACCAATTTCATCGTTGTTTCACATTTAACACAGGATTATGTATATTTCGCCAGATTTGTTTCCAATTGAATTGAGGATGAGACACCTCTTGTTTGCAATGTACCTGTTGTTAGGACTGAGTAATTTCGTATACAGTTTTAACTTGCGAACGGATAGTTGCACTTAGGTCATACTTGATGTAACTGCTTTCTATAATATTGTTGTATAGGTATAATAAATCTTTTGGCAAGATTTGTAGATTAAGGGGAGGTACAACACCCATTTGAATTATCCAGTGTAACTTTTCACAAAACTGTCAGTGTCAACATGAAGTTTGTAAAACCATTTGATGAAGTATAAGGCTAAACAGTTATTCTTAATATCAATTAAGTCTAGACCCCAGGTTGTGTTAGAATATACATAGGAGTTTTAAATATATGGCCTTTCCAGATAAACCAGTAGAACGCTGCTTGCATCTGTCTTCCATTTTCTGGTGATAAAGGTAATAATTGACCAATGTACCAAACTCGTGCTGCCATGTAAGTATTGACAATCCAAACTCTTTCTTGCAAACAGAGATCTTTTGAGTTCCATTGATGAAATGTAACTTTAACTAGTTGAGTAATCTTGTTCCAATTTTTTGTAATCATGTCAGATATATTCTCACAAAATTCTAATCCTAATATTTTCACCTGATTTTCACATTGGATTAGGAAATTAGAATGTTGGTTATCCCATGCGCCAAGTTTGAGTAGTTTAGTTTTTTCCATATTTAATCGAGCACCACTCATTGCCCCATACGATGTTATTATGTCCAAGACATTATGTATCTCAGCTTCATTCTTCACCAGGCCAGTTACATCATCTGCGAAGGCACAAACACGTAAACGGGAATCAGCAAATTGAAGTTCTTGCACCGTATCTTCTAATTTGTATAGAAGAGGCATGAGATATATATTAAAAAGCTACATGGACAGAGGGCATCAGTGTCGGACAGATTTTTGTACTTCAAAGTACGAAGTGAAATGTCCATTTACTTGCAATCGGGATTTCGATTATGTGTATAATGCTTGAACTTGTTGAATAACAGAATTTTCAAGTCCAATTTTTCTCATGATATGGTATAAATAATTATGATTGACAAGGTCAAAAGCACTCTTAAAATCAAGACACCACAGTCCGCTAGGTTCGTGGGTAAAATTTGAACATGCAAAAGCATCTCGTGGGTCCATTAAAAGATCCAACATTTTATATTCTTCGTTCATTCCTGCTTGACATGGATGTAATACAGACGGGATAACCAGTTTTAAAGGATTTGTTAGGCATTTAGCAACGATCTTATAGTCTACATTTAACATAGTAAGGGGTCGATAATCCCCAACAGTTTTTGGATATTTATTTTTGGCAATTAAAATGATTATTCCATTAGAAAAAGGAGAACTCCGAATATTAGTCATTAGAATTTCATTGACTATCATCGTAAGTTCATTCTTTATAATGGGGGAAAGTTTTACGTATACTTCACCCATGATACCATCTTCACCAGACATTTTATTCTTTTTTAATTTTGTAACAACTTTCCAAACTTCATCAACACTGTATGGTTTGCTTAGCATATGATTATCCAGGTGAGACACCTTATGTGGGAAGGAATCGTAAGGGGTCATATCACAAGGAAGTTTGTCTTCACTATATAACGTCTGATATTTATTAAACATGAGGGATGCAAGTTCGGTCTGACTCTTTACTTCAGTGCCATTTTCGGTAACAATCTTTGCCGTAACAATCTTTGATATGAGTTGTTTAGGACGTTTTTTTATTATTTTTAATAACATGGTATAAAGTGAGTCTTTCGTTAGGAAACACATCTTCTTGGTTGCATTGTAGTTTCAATTTATCATTTTGGTGACGTTGCAATTGAAGGATTTTTGCTTTGTAATATTCCACATGCGAATAGGAAATTTGAGATCCAGACTGTAGTCCACATGCCTCTCTGAGACACCTCATATAAAAATGCATCATACTTTTTTCGTTTGCAAGTAGTTCTTTAGATTGTTGTATGCAAAACCACTTAAATTTCTTTTTCACCAAAGACATCCACCACGACACAGTTGAGTCAAAACGGTATTTCTGTTTGCACCAATTTGTCCACTCTTCAGTAAATTTGAGTAGGAAGTTCTCGTTCGCGAGAATTCGGGTATTTACTTTCCAATAAGACTTACCATAATTAATGTAGGGTGTTCCAACAGCTATCTCGAGTAAAATCGCAAAATGATCACTAAAAGGAGCAATATGTACACTATAGTTTCGAATACAGGAGCATAAACATTTGCTTACAAAACTTACATCAATTCTACTGGCAGAGTTTTCACGAACAAAAGTGAAAATATTATATTTTTTCGTATAAATAACACAATCAATAAGATTGTGATTTTGAACTAAGGAGCTAAAGGCATTATTATATGATGCCGTACCTTGGCAATCTTGTGCTCTAAGTACACAGTTGATGTAACCTAGTAAATATACGTCAGTATAAGAACCTGTGAATAAGCGTACTATCATGGCCAAAATTATGTTCACATGACTTTGTTATACACGATTTTTCTCTAAGCCTACAAGATAGGCCACCCAACTAACGTTGAGTCGGCGGTGTGTGATTCTGAGAGAGTGTGAGTGAGCGAGCAAGCGTTGGAATTTTCTTTTCTTTAACAGAAAACATTATCAAATGTCCTGGGTTCTGAAAAATATATTTATGATTTCTTTTGGTATATAGCAAATAATGAAAAACTTAAGAGAGTCCAATTTCAAACAATAAAATAGGAAACCTAACGCCATTTTTATTTTAGATGGGCCACTAGTTTAAGGGTATTGAAAAGTTTAATTCAAATTGTCCAATAGAAAAGATCCTTACCGAACATGGAGAAACAAAAATGAACTTTAAAACCCATGGTTTCTTTCTTTTTTCTTTCTTAATGAATTCCATAGAACACTAACGTTATGCATGAAAGACAAGGGAAAAGGTCTGTTTCTATCAGTTCTTAAAAATAGGGCACGATGCACGATATTTATGCTTGATAATTTCTGATATTATGTTGTTATTTACGTTATTTTGTATGGGCGTGCCTATGATATTGTGTGTGCGTGCATGTGATAAACATCGGAACGAGTCTTCTTTCTTTCGAGCACCGTACTTTACTTGGTAGAACGTTGGTTTCGTATTCGGGAGAACCTCGGTTCGGTACCAGCGGCTGACTGTCCTGACTTAGGTTTTCCCAGTGTTTTCCTCAGTCACGCCAGGCATATACCGGGATGGTACACTTCGCATCAAAAATATTGCTACAGCGAACGCCGTGCAGCTAGGTAACCCAAATGGCACCTTCTTTTCCCATAATCGTTTCCAGTAAACAGACCCCCTCTTTCTCCTTCCTTCGTCTCGCTCATACTAAAATCAAATAGACAAGTATTAGTATCGGTAAAATGAAAGCAAGACGAATCAATATACATAAGTTGATCAAGGGAGAAATTTAAACATACAATGAAACATTGAAACCGATGGATGTCTGTAAGACAGAGGCAGAGAAATAAGAGAGAGAGAGAGAGAGAGAGTGAGAAAGAGAGAAGGGGAAATAGAAGAAGAAGAAGTACAGATAAAAAATATGGAATTTAAACGTAGTAAAAAATATTAAGTTCAGTTCCCACAAATCAAATCTAAATCAAATCTAACAGCAAGAGAGAAGTGAATTTATATTTTTGCAGGGTTATTCGAATATATAAAGGGTGCTTCAAAAATTCATTAAATCACTTTCAAAATGGAGACCAAACTTGATGGTCAGATTAAATACTTATGATTTCCAGTGAAACTGCAGAGTTTTGATACACATCTAGGATAATGTCAAATGTGTAACACACATTGTTTGTTTGCGCGGGGTTAGTCTGCAAATTCGGTGGGGTTTATTAAACATACTGGTTCGGAATACTTTGTAATAAAGGATGCTGCCAGGATTTTCAGATTGGGGGCGTAAAGTCAAAATTGGGAGGGTGGACGTAGAATTTTGCACAGTTGCTATCAACGTTTGTCCGCAATATGTTGAAGTTGGGGGTAGTCTCGAGGATTTGGGCTGACATCCCCTACAGGAGCCGGGGTCTAGCGGAATCACTGATTGTAAAAAAAACATTAGATACTGTAGGCCATGCTGACCCATTGATTCGATTTATACTTGACAACCCGTAGGATGAAGGAGAGATTTTAATTATTTCATTCCGTTTGAACAATGCTTCTTTAAGGGGTGACCAGGACCGGAGATGTGACCCCGAGAACAAGAAAAATACGACACCGAAATTCCCAGTTAAATAGGGTTTCCAGACCGGGTCAATTGGGTTACCGGGTCATCGAAAGTGGCCCGAAATTGGCTCTGGAAGACGCACAAAAGGAGAGAAAGTGTGTAAAGTAAGAGAAAAATAAAGATAAATAGATAGAGAGAAGAAGAAAAGACGCAGCAAAGATACGATAACAATACAGCAACAAAGAGAGGAAGAGAAAGAGACCAATGAAAAACATGAAAATTACATTATCATTATGCTAAACAGTACACGCACTGTTTACTCGAATTCTGACCAGTGATGCTTCGTAGGTTCTCCATAATCCTCAGATAAATCTGTTTGAATACTTCAGTGTATGCGAAAAAGAAACTGGCTGGTGGGGAATCGAACCCAGGTTTTCAAATTAGAAGTCCCGTGCGCTAGCGATACTCCACACTTGTCTGTATCCAAAACTTGCTTAACAAATGTTATAGGAGTTTCTTTCTAAGAATAATAACATGAAAAGTGCATATTTCTGATCAATGACGTGTTGTTAACTTTCCTCGTAACCCCCTGAGACTTGATTTGAACTTTCCCAACCAACATTCGCAAAGCGTCTTCCTTGCTATAGTGAATCAGTTGCTCCACTCCACAGTCGGAAATAGTCTCCGTTTTGTATGAGAAGAGATGATTAGATTATTCACGATTGCTTTGTAAAAAAATCTTTGGTTTGTACAGGATTTGAACCCATGTTAGTTTGCTTTAGGACTGTAATGTCCAGCGCGTTTCCCCTACTCCATTCTGCCAACGAGCTCAATACCTATGAATAACCAAGTTCAAAAGCGAGGAAAATGTAAAATTAAGTATATGTGTTTCATTTTGTCTGTATGTATTGTGTGGTAAGTAAATACATGTGAATGTATGTCCTTTTTGTCATGACAAATTATGAAATTAATATATTATGGCAGTTTTACGAACAAACCCAGTTTAGGATAAGTATGGCCACATTAAGATACGATCATTTATTGTCGTTTATTTTAACGTAAACCAGCCTGAACGAATCTAACATCACCAAAAGAAAATTGTCATTAGCAAATCTAGAAGTTAAAACTTCAATTAAAAGTCCTAATATACTTCGTGCAATGTGATAAGTTCAACGTAACACAAATTTTAACTTTTGACAGATTGTATTGTAAGTATAATATCGCGCAATCTAAGCCTATTTTGATTTAACCAGTTTCAAAATTTCCTGTTCAATTTTTGTTATACATTTTCAGTCACAAGTTAGGCACCCATCGTCCCCATTCCTGGCGCTCTACGGTGCACTCAGCCTCCTATCAAACTGAGTACCAGAGTGCTCTTAGTACTCCTGGACACCTTGGGAAGGTAAAGTCAGTCGAGCGTGGGACTGACCATTCCACCGCACTTCGTACCGTAGGTCGAGATGTGGAGCGCTACCTCCACATCCCCATGCGCCGTTCACGGAGCGTGCGAATCGAACAGAGGATAGCTTTATCTTTACCGTTATTAATTCTTGTAACTGAGAAACAGACAGGTAAAAGCGAAAGTTTTCCAGATATTTCCATGAAATTTGCTACAATTGCTCACAAAACCCACTTTCGACACTATAAAAATGAGTTTGCGAAACAAAATTTAACCCCGTTTGGTGGTCCAAACTGAAAATTTAAGTAGATCGAGATTGAGAGATGCTACAATATTTTATAGACATAATACAGCCAAAAGGCCAAGAACAATGGAGAAAGACTGATAACTTTCGCGATTTCGAAAACCCTACTGGTAAAGAGCAAGTACTTTGAACACAAAGACATACACAAATACACATGGGTATCTCCGGACGATAAAACTCTCAACTAGATCGGTGACGTATTACTAGACAGACGAAAACACACCAACACAATGGATTTTAGGTCGTACAGAGGAGCAGAAGGTGACACCGACCATCAATTAGTGATCACAAAAGTAAGGGAAAAGTTATGCATCGCGAACAGAGAAAACAAGGGGCAAAACAACTGAAATTTGAAGTTTAAACGATTAAATAATCCGAGCATAAAAGCAGATTACCAACTCGAACTCTCAAATAGGTTCGAAATGCTAGCCGACTCGAGTAATAATAATGGTATTAATAATGAAATTGATGTAAAATGTGGGAGGCAATTCGTGAAACATTTAAGAGCGCAGCGAAGGAACGTGTAGGTGAGAAGAAACAACAGAAAAACAAACCTTGGTTTCATGAAGAATGCCTTAAGCTTCATGAGGAACGAAAACAAGCAAGGCAACGATGGCTAAGTAAAAAAAAAGCGAAGCAAATACCAACCACTACAGTAACGCGAAACGAAACGCCACACTCGGGTTCAGAAACAAAAATCGAGAATATCTGACGCAGAAGATTCAGAAGATAGAGAAAAACGGGAAGACAAATAACACACGAGACCTATACAAAGGGGTAAACTCGTTAAGAAA
>JAGDQP010034653.1:3721-19991 GCA_022664845.1 Lepisma saccharinum | reverse complement strand
CTTCACAAATTAATTATTTAAAATATTCTTTATAAAAGCTATATTATTTACATACGTGCAAAAAGTGAGTTAATATATAACAATATACTTCTAAAACATGGTCTTGTTATTTGATCTTTCTTTACGCATGCGCAGATGTTTATTTAGATTATACTCAACTCAGCGTTTAAACAAATTCCTCACAAGCCTATGTTTACACACTTGTTTCCCATAATTCTGTGTTTAAACAGGTTCCTCATAAGTTTATGTTTACACACAGTTGTTCTCCATAATTCTGTGTTTAAACAGGTTCCTCATAAGTCTATATTTACACAAATATAGATTCTCCACAACTTGGTGTTTAAGCAGGTTCCTCAGAAGTTAATGTTTACACACACATACACACACAGCTAATATAATACTAAAAACATTCTTTGCACAATATCCTTATGAAAAAAGGGGATATCCCAGTTATATAATCTGGATACACTGATGATAGAGTATGATTAGCTTAACATTAACTCTTCACATTTAAATTTGATAACATAAATCAAATTACCTTTAATTTAAGTTTCCCTCAGTTATAAGAAGAAGATGAAACAGAACACAGTGTAGTCTTCACTTTCTTTTCAAAACCTAAGAAATAAGAAAGTTATTTAATCATCATTACTATTATTTTAAGAAAAGTTTAATTGATTATGTTAAAGTCACTAAAATGAATTTTCACTCTGCGTCATACATAGGTATTAATAAAACAAGTGATACTGAGAAATATTACAAAAGTTTCACAGAATAAGTGAAAAGTCAAAACTTGATAGAAACCTGAAATTCACCTCTGTGTGAAATTTCTTTTGACTACTCACGCAAGACAAGATGTTTCAAATAACTACTCAGTCAAATCGCAACTAAGGCAAGCGTGATTGAAAATAATCCCTTCGTTTATGAAGTCCTCTGAAACGCTTCTTTTGAATACGTCGCCTGCTTTCATATAAGACATAAATGCTCAATGGATAAAATAAAATTTATTATCGAACCAAATCACAAGTAAAAGCACCTAAGTCATGTGTTGCTAACACTGATTATCCATTCGATATGCTTCTCAAACATTTAGGTGGTAAGACCTCCATTCTAAAGTCTGGTAAAAGCATTGTTTCAAACCGTTTAAATATTAAAACATGTTACCCTCCAATTATATCATAGATATATTCAAAAATATACTATGAATGGTTTTAAATAAAAAAAATTAGCTTTCATTATAATTTCATTCTCGTAACACTTTCAATATACACCTTCACTGTGACCTTACTCAATTCTTTTCTCCCTCAATCCTGGCCTGAGCTTATACCTAAAGGTCATAAATAAAAGAAATCAAATTCAAACATTCACAGTAAAGTTTAAAGATCATGAATAAAAAGAAAAGAGCACTCCAGTACTATTCCATAGGTCCTGAGTTTGGCCTCAGCGCGAGCATTCATCCTAATTTACGTTTTTTTCAAGGTTTTTCCTCAGTCACACTACGCAAATGCGTGGGGTGGCATCTTTAATATAGATCCTCGTCATAACTTTCCTGAATCCTTTCCCCTCCTCTACCCTCGACCTATGACTTAGATATCTAAAGGGCATAAATAAAAGAAAAGGGCATACGTGTAGCTTTCGATACCTCATGCATTTAATCCCAACAGGTGAAAATCCTGGCTTACGTTTTTTTTAAACGTTTTTCCACACTCACATTAGCCGAAAGCACGAATGACGTATTCAATATATATCCTCACTAACACCTTCCTACATCTTTTCAAATCCTTAATCCCCCGTCCTGAGCCATAGATGTCATAAGACCATAAATTAAAAAAATGAAATTTAAATTCGAACTAAAGTCTATACGTTATAAATAAAAAAGAATATCCGTATAGAATTCAATAGGTGGTGTGTCTGATTCCCTGCGACTGATCATCTTCCAATTTTCCACGGTTTTTCCGCATTCACACCAGGCAAATACCAGTATGTTGCCTTCTATATAACCCGTGGCGAAAATCTTCCAACATCCTTTCCCCTTCTCTACCCTCTGGCCTGAGCCATAGATGCCCAAAGGCCATAAATAAAAGAAAAGAACATTCACATAGCATTTGATAGGTCGTGGGTCCGATTCCCTGCAGTCGACCATTCTTAGGTTTTCAACGGTTTTTCCACAGTCACGTCATGCAGATGGCAAGATGGTGCCTTCTATATAAGCCCTGATCAAAATCTTCCAACATCCTTTCCCCTCCTTTATTCTCTGCCCTCAGACATAGATGCCCAAAGGCCGTAAATAAAAAAATCAAATTTAAATTCAAACTACCGCACTAAAGTCCAGCAAAAAGCACTGTTCGAAAACCCTTAAAGTACTAAAACAATAGTTTATGAAGTCTCCACAAAAACCTATTTTTTTAAATATTTACCTTTGATTGAAATTTTCTTCAACAATCACCACACAATAAAACGCTTATTTCAAAATCTGGCGTGAAGAACTAAAAAAAAAGCCTTCAAACTCAAAAATACTCTCAGAGTACGATATAATAACTTCAATCTTACACTAAAGAATGAAAATTCAATCAATCATCCTAGTATTATATAGAAATATGTTATCTGCATACTACGCATGCTCCATACAAAAACTAGAACAAATGACGTACATTGAACGCAATACATTTGAGTCATTAAAGCATATGACCTCTGTATCTTTATACAAACTGATTTCACATTTCGAAATTCAGGTATTATACATCTACAAGCAAGCGTTTGTTATCAGAAAAAGATACCTCTTTTCAAACCATGAAATCAACTCACAATATATAGATAGCTTAGTCACTATTTACCACTTTATGTACACTTGTATGTTTCAACTGATATTCCCCTTAGTCACTCAAAAAACTCTAAATTTTTATAATCTCTAATTGTATATTTCATGTACACAACATATACACAAATTATACATTAGTCAACTAAGTTCAGTATCTCAATTATGTACACATACTAAACTAATATCAATAACGAAAAGAGGTCTGAACTATTTCCCAAGGGATGAAATCACCTCTCATACCGATAACATATACTTAAGTTTACTTCTGACTAAACTGACCTCTGTAACTGAAACAATGGCTCGTTGCTCGAAGATTAATCAACAAACAAAGAAGATAGTATTTTCTGTGTTCGTTATCATTCTAGTTTCATTCTGTTCGTCTGACGAAGAAGGAATATTTCATCTCTGCTTCACCAAAAATAATAGAAAGATATTCCTTATTATTTTAATTTTTCTAAGTAACTTTTCAGTATTTTTTATCTCTACCCTTTAACCATTTAACATAAAAACGACTGTTCTAGCAAATTCGTTGTTTTCTACCAATATTTAAATTTTTTACACATGTATATTTAGAATTGCAAGGGTAACGTCTAACTATAAAGTTTTCATATATAGAAAAGCTAAGCTGAAACAGTATAATATCTAATAAGCTCTCTCAAAGACGCAATCATTATATTAATTATATTTTCTGATATTTGCGCCCTATCGTACGGTAAGGGCACGTGACAGTTTCTGATGTTATCAACCTCTCATTTTTTCTAATATCCCCGTTCAGTGCTACGCTAATAACACATGATGCTCATCTGATACAGCCGTCCAATGGTGCAGTGATTATACTCAATATTTTTTGTGATATTCCCGCCTAATTGTACGGTAAGGACATGTCTGCTGTCACCAATTTCTCATTTTGTCTAATATCCCCATCCAATACTATGCTACGCTCACATAATGTTCATCTAATACGCCCGCCCAAAGGGGGAGTCATTATATTCATTTTTTCTGATATTCCCGTCCAGTAGTGCGGTAAGGACATGTAACGCTCTCTGATGTCATCAACTTCTCATTTTTTTAATATCCCCATCCAAGGGTCCTATCTTCGCTTACGGGCGGGCCAATAACAACAAAAATGGAGGCGGAAAAATAAATTAAAAATAATAATAATTTAAAAAAAATTAATATCTCCCCTTCCCCTGGTCCAATCTGAACGTAAGTTATAACGTACATGCATAACACCTACAGAAACACTAACAAATATAAAAAAAATAGCCTCAAAGCCATATAATAGCAATAATAGCAAAAAGGGCAACATTCTGTACTCTACTACTAGTCTTACTTAGGGTAAAGCGATGTATAATAGAATGTCGACCTCGATCGCTTCTCAAAAACATATGTTTCGCTCGGTAATCTGTTTCACTGAAGTAAATCGGGCGTACGTTTATACAAACTAATTACAACTATCATCTCTACCTGTCTGGACCACTATTGAAGCTTAGATATGTTCATTATAAAAGTGTTGTATACGTCTCTCGTATGACTGTACACCATTCCTTTACGGATGATCACACAAGATCATCCGTAAAGCATCATAATTTACATATTAGGAATACTGTTTGTATTATAGTATGAAGAGCAACTTAATTAATTAAAGGATGTCTAATTATAATTTAAGAGTTGCTGCGTTAGTAAACACAAACCATTTTTTTAATTTTATTTTACTTATAGGTGTTATCGAATGCATCTGAATTACTAGATAATGGATTATAGTACGGAACATTCTTCAGTGTTGAAGTATTTACTTTACATGCGGCTTTTACTGACTACGATTCATCCTGTTAATGGTATCTTGAAAGATCAAGCTCTGGAAGGTTATGATGACAGCAAGTTAATATTTATCATATGTTCTAAGTATTTTAGAAATATACACCAACTTATAATCATGTATGCCATTAACGAATCAGCCCTACCGAATATGAATAACCATCTTCTTCTAATTCACCAGAGTTGCAAAGTACCAATCATAATTCAAGATACCAAAACAAAACTTGATAGCGATTTACATGTTTCAAATACTGATAAAAGTTTTCATTTTTTAGTTATAGTTGATTGTTTACACTCGTTGCTTCAGGTAGTGGAAAAGACGTTTTCACACAATGTTATTTTTAGGAATACAAAAGGCGAATTTCTTATTGAATTTACGAGATATCTTCCCAATACTGGAGAAATGGTAAAGCTGTATCAATTACTGTGGAGGAAGCATATTTTAAACGTTCAAATCATGTTGAAAGAAGAGTGCATAGCAAATACTTCCACTTGTAAATCTCATAAGGTAACGTTAATGTCTTATAATCCTTTTACACAGGAACTTTTATATGAAAACCTTGATTACGGGAACACAATTAAACAGGAATTAAGACAAAGGAAAGGAAACAAACATTTGGAGGACAACATGAAGAATGTTCGTGGATACCCTATTCGTGTCAGTGTCTACAATATGATGCCTTACGTGGAACTAATAGAAACAGAAGAAAGAGCAATTAAGTATTCTGGTTACACTGGGAAAGTATTGGAAACAGTCATAAGTAATATGAATTTTACACCTGTATTAGTTCAGAAATATACTAACAGGCAACACAATCTAAAATTACCTAACGGGACGTGGATTGGACCAATCGGAGAAGTTAGCACATCATTCTCTGATATATGTCCGATGCCGATGATACTATTGCATGAGAGGTTTCAAGTTGTTGATTATACATCAACATTAGTGTTCTCTGCCTTTGTTTTTCTTTGTCCAAAGGCCATTCGAATGCCGCAATGGATGTGCATATTTCTTTCGTTTAATTTGTGTCTATGGATGGCTATTTTAGGATTGTTTATTTTCATTTGTGGAGCTGAATTATTCTTTTACTGGATCACCATGGGAAAGGAAATGTGCATTAATGCTGTGTGTGGTCTAATTTTGAATTTCTTCTCGATATTTGTACAGGGCTCATCAATTGTGAAAACCAAAGGAAGATTTCGTAAAACTATATTTTTATTTTCCATTCTCGGTAGTATCATAATAAGTACATTATATAAAGCTTCCTTATTCACTGTAATGATGACTCCGCAGTATTACAATGATATCAACAGTTTAAATGATATAGTTTCCTGTGGTTTAGTTATAACAGGACTCCCGCAGTTCATTTCCAAGTTAAAGCTGTTAGAAGTAACGGGGCTACGAGATAAATTATTGACAGCTCAGCCCGTGGATAATTTGCTTGATGCTATAAGGCGTGTAGCTTATAAGAGAGACAGTATTCTGTACAATGTACTTGAAACAGTGACTTATCTGGCAAAGTTAGTGACCACAGATATGGAGAGCACCTTTCATGTACCAAAACTGAAAACGTGGTCAATATTTGGTTCATTCATAGTGCCGAAAACCTCACCTTATCTTGAGAGAATGAATTATATTATTCGAAGGTTAATTGAAAATGGTTTTGTTTTGAAATGGCAAGCGGATATACTGAATGATGGACACAGTTTCTCAAAGAAAACTGAGGATATTGAAGATATTTCTATCTCATTACACCACCTTCATGCGGCTTTTGTTTGTTTATTTTTAGGATACGGTCTGTGCTTCGCTACATTTATTTTAGAACAATTATGTAAGTGCAAAATCAAGCTGATCAAACTATATAAGACAAAACGTGTTCACTAGGTTCTGAATGTCTCTTGTATGAAATGTCGTATTTATTTTCAAAATGTCTTCACTCAGATTTTAACCTACGGAACCATCTAAGATATTTGCTTTTTTCTAAGTGTTGGACCTTGTATGTCTAATAACAGAAACATATATTGATTATCATTTTCTGGAGTGCCTATTAGGTGAACTATTATTATACATATTTGTTATTCTACAATCACAGACCGATATAAAGAGTTAATGACGGTGAACGGAGATCAACGTCAAATATTGCTTAGACTCACTTGGACCTATTGCACAACATCCGCGGACGCACTTCAAGTTACCACCGACACATTGCGCACGCAGCTTCAATTTCTATTAAACAAAAATTTGGTTTAAGAAAAACAACAACAAAAGAGCTTCACGAATCACAGGGAGAAGAATGGAAGATGTTAATCAACTAACCACAGAAATCAACAGGAACTGGCAAGAACAATGACGTACATCACTAAAAGGAAGTAGATTGTTGAATCTTCTTCCATTATGGGCGGTCGCAACTCCAGAACGTAGAGCACTATGATAAAAATAAATATATAACATCGCTAGATGGGGAAGGTATGGAAATATGGGATATTCTGGGAACTCCAGAATGCCTGCTCATTTTTAAAAACTTAACAGATAAAAATCTTTAGATATTACCAACAAAAAATACACACACAAGGAAATATAAGTTTATCTTGGTCATGAGAACATACATACAAGAAATAATTAAACAAATAATATAAAATATGGACTCTGTTCGTATAGTCCTTTGTGTTCGTCTTTAAGTGTTGTGTTGTCAATCATCTGATGTATATAATAGTAACATAACCAAGTAATATAAATTATCGTCCGCTTAATTATCTCAAAGACTAACTAACATACCGAACTATAGAATATATATATATATGATTAAAGAAATTACGAAGACAAACGACACCCTATACCAATAAACTAAATTTTAAAGTACAATTTAAATAAGTAAAAGAGTGATTAAGAATGTGACGTAACCTAGGGATTCACTGCTTGAATTCCAGCAAACGGTTTTTTATGGGTGTATTCTTGCTGAAATCCGGAAGAAAGAACACTGAAAAGTATATAGTTTACTGTTTTTTTTTGTTTTTTGCATATTGTGGTGAAATCTAACAAATGTGTAGATCTTAAGAAATGAAATTTAAAAAAATAACAAAACTAATGAGTCAAAATTCGGTGCTAAACTGAAATAGGTTGAACTCAGTCCTTTTATTCTTTGTGTTAGTGTGTAGTGTGATGCCGTCATTTTCGTGTGATGTTGTGTGAATAAATAGAAGGCTCAAAGAAAAGGATGGAATGGTACATCACTCACCCTGTGTGCAAAGTCAGTTCAGCCAGGAAGGAAACAGGGAAGGCTAAAAGATAAAAAGTGGTTACAAAAAGATTGTCAATTATATGTTAATAATAAAAAATATATCATTATCATACCAGAGGAGCAGCTGAATAGAAGTAATATATTTCTGTTTTATGTAAAGCGCTATCCTGTGCTGGTATATTGTATATTTTGTAAAAACAGAAATAATATTAATAAATATATAGTAAAGAGTTTTCCAAATTGTGTAAAAAGCGCCTGGATCACTATACTGGATGCCACATCAACAGTTAACCCCACTAACCACTCCAGATTTCTAAAAAGCTAGAGGATCAACTCTGCAGGATACGGGAACTCCGGTATTTCTGCCAAAACCCAGAGGAACTACGGTCCTACTGTTTCGTGAGTGTCAGCAAAGAGGAGCAAGTTCCTTAAAACTGGACACGTACAGAATAACAAGGAACTCAACGGACAGGGGTGGAAAGGATGGCCATATGGAAAATGGCGTTATTAACTGCAAAGGATGTGTAATTCTTCTACTCTGAACTTATATTTTATGAAGACAAAGCAATGTTAGAAACTATGTCTAGTGTTTAATTTGTAAATGTTTACTTCTTTCATAAATTACAGTATATCCAGCGATGGATTACATCGACATTTTGTATCGTTAACTATATTTGAGGATAGTATTTTATGGAAATTAAAATAAGCTGAGAAGGTTTACACAGTTCACTTTATTATAAAAAACACAAAAATAATATTTATTTTCTATAATATGGTAAAGTGTATTAGTCTTGTCAGCCTATTTTAATTAAGTATGGATACAAGGCCTCAACGTAGTTCTATCCATAATTTAAGGAGTGTTACAAGCTAGATTTTAATCATATGTGTTATGGAAATGGTCAGATCATTAAGTCGAAGATCCTAAGGCAACATGAACCTAGGTTGAGGATGCGTCCTTATTTGCAACAGAACTAAAGATGTTACGATCCTATAAATCGATCAGAGTACACTGTAACTTTCTCCATAATCGAACTGTAATATTTTGATAACAATGCACCAAACATAACCATTGATCAAGGTGAGAGATCTTCACAAATTTTAACAAATCACGGCATTTTGATACTGATGAAAGCATTTATACTTTTTAAAACTATATGGATATTTTTATTTTAATATACGTATTATGCTTCTCTTTCATTGTCATAGTGAAAAAGGAGGTAAATGAACGGAATGAAACATACGTAAAGACATTGAAACCTAAAGATAGTAGTTTTTATTATTTTCTATTTTATATGTTCTTCTAATTCACCGTCATAATGAAATAATGAAGTACAAAAAACGTAGTCTAAACTATTGAATCAACACCAACAGTACCTTGATAATTACTAGCAGTTCCTCTATAAAACTATTAACTGTGGAAATAGTAGTGATTTAGTGAATTTATAATGTTGTATAAATAGAAAGAGTAAACTATTTGAATTTAATGTTTTCGAATACATTCAGTGCCAGTATTTAGTAATCTCTCGAGGGACATAACAAAGACTGTTCTGTAAAGCATAAACTTGTAAATTCAAAATTAAGACATGCTGCTAACTGTTGCAAGAAGTGTTCAGTAATACTACCATTATGTGTAAACACGAAACGTAGACCATAAACAAATCATCATACTAATTCCATTATTTCTGTTGACATTAATGTTGTTATTATGGCAATACTTCAGAATTTTTTTTAAATATTTGAAAGTTGTAGAGAAGTGGTGTAAACATGTGATAGTGTGGAACATTTCAACTTAGGTTGTGGAAGGTATTGGAATCGAAATTATTCATTTGTATTGTATACACGTATGAGTGACTTAATCTTATTTACTGAAACAAAAAGAGTGAAAATATAAAGTAAGCGAAGCAAAATTAACACTTGCTTTCGTCTAAGAAGGTTATTGATGAATAGAATCCGGAAGTTTGGCAAAATGCTTTTCCGTTTTCGTTGCGAATTATCATCATATAAATAAAATAGGTAACCTTTTAACTCATCGTAGGAGCATTTAAAGAGGTTTTTCATTTTGTCTTTTTTGCCTATTTTACCTTCTGTTGCTAATTTCTAAACATAATGCCTTTTCTGCCTTTTAATGTAATTTAACCATTTAAAAAAAAATCTTTGGCATTAAACACAAACAAAGATATATCAACGCTGCCTTTGTCGCCTTAATCTTCTCCTAGCCGTGAATGCAGGATGAGAAAATTGTACCTAAGCGTGATCCTTTAAGTATTTGGACTGACCTCGTGTATCGCCTCCAATTTAGTGTCAGCTTTCATTGCTTCAGTATTTTCTGAATCTCTGGCACAATTCATGGCATTAAGGCCTGTCACGGACTGTTGGCATGGCAACTCACGCATACTACGCTACGTTGCCAGAAGCAATAGTAAAACTTGAGAAGAAAGGCGAAAAACTGGTGACAACGATGGATAAAGTGTGAGAAGAAATAAACAAATTATTGGAAGTGTCAGAATAGATATAGATCTGCAATGGGTGCAAATGAAGATGTAGATTAAATAAAAATATGCAGTGTATTTAAAGGTGAAAATTTAATTGTCGTTGATATGAACCCTTCAGTCCATTTATGTATGTTCCTCTTTCTTCTTTGGACATTGAAAAGTCATTTTCAAAAGTGAAAAGTTCGCAGAGACACTGTGCTTAATATATGTTGAACCCTTGAAGAAACAACTTTGGGTGATGTGCAACCAATAATGAACATCGTGATGTAATGTAGAATGATATGCTTAATTAGGGTAAATCATTAAAAGCCTTTATTAAAATTAAAATGCCTTTTCAAGTGCCTATTTCAGCAATAATGAATGCCTCTTTGCCTGCCTGTTTCAAGTAAAATAAATGCCAGAACTTCCGGGTTTTAGTGATGAACGTTTCTCTTTTTCGTGCTTACTTTCTTCTTCTTTACACAGGATCTAATCCAAAGCTATTTATATAAGCTTATCTTTTGTAACCTACGAGTGTCTGGTTAAACCAAACTTCCAAACACTAAGCTTATGTTTTGTTTACAGAAAGGACACAGAAAGGTACAAATAAACACTATACTGTCGCAGTACAGCATTGTAGTTTACAAATGTAGAATGGTGGGAAAGGGCTTCATTTTTGAGTAGATAATCAACGTGGCAGCCATCTTGAAATTCGGTATATTCGAAGGAGATGTATATTTTTTTTTCAAAAGGCGAATATATCGTGTGACGTATCAAATAATACTAGAATGTTCCAAGAAAATCATGCTCGCTATTACATTTGACCTACCTGTTACGGTGTCGGCGTTATCGTTGCTCAAAATGTGCAGTACTTGTGCTCATTTATTGAGCAACGCCTTAGTTCCAGACCCGTAACACAAGTCAAATCTAACACATGGGATGTCTTTCTAGGAACGTTATGATATTGTTTAATATGTCACAAGACTCACTTGTCAATTAAAAGTTGACCTCCATTCAATATGGCGTATTTCAAGATGGCGAGCACGTTGATGCTGTACATTAAAATTTAGCCCCCCTCCCCACAACATTTCACATTTCTGTACTACGATGCTTCTGTTTATCATAAGATTTTGAGAAACTCGGTATTTTAATATGTGATTATCAAGTGGAAAATTTTAATAAAGATAACTCAGAGACAGTAAGAGATAGGTCAAATCGGACACCTCGGAGGACTTTCTGACAACATTCTCGTGTTGATCGATATGTCACATCATCTACTTGCAATTTTGAAATTTAAAAAAATGACCATCATCCAATTTGTTATCGTCTTTGTCTAATGAAATTGGTACTTATACAAAAAAAAAACGCCCCCGAAAATTGGGAGCCTGAAAGCCCAAAAATAGGGAACTGAAAAATGAAAATTTATTAAATACATCGTGTGCGATACCAATGAAAGGATTTTTTCTGACTGAATATAAATTTGAATTATATTCTTAATAAAAAAAAGTTATTTAAAATTTATAGCAAAAGTTTCACAAGAATGAAACTACTTATAAGAAAATACTGTCCATTTGCCATTGAAAATTGTTCAATACTGATTTTTGGCTGTGTAAAAACAAAGAAACCTTTTTTTCACACAGCAAGTGATTTAATGCTTTACGCTCCAGATAATCAATATAATCAGCAGGATTGGAGTTAAGCTCTCACACATTCATCCAATTTACTATTGCTTTACTTTCCTGCAGTCTTACGAGGCAAATGATGGGATTATTTATACATTCACTGCCTCATTGCTATACTTCCTATATCTTCATCCTGAGAAATATAATGAATTAAGCAAGGGCATATGAACTGAAGTTATTTGGTATAGTTTGTAATAAAATACTAATAAATCTCCAGGAAACAGAATAAATATTTTGAATTGTAGGAAAAAATTAAGTTCCTAAAGATAGTACAGTACAACTTCGAAGACATCTTTACTGAAAATTGAAAAATTATGAATTTTTACCGAAATATGTTTTTATCCTGTATCTATAGTACGTCAATTTATACTGAACTCAAGTACGGTTGTATTCAGGGAAGATATATATTTTTGATTATAATTACCGTCCGCAAAAATCAATTATTTTTAGCTCAAAACTCAGGAAAACAACCTGATTCTATTCAATGGAAGAGATATATGTTTGCATTTATGTACATTGTGTTTCACTATATAAATCTCGGTGGGATTGCTCCTTCACGCATCGGGTTCCAAGTCTCGCTCCATACTGTGAAGATATATGCAGATCGAGACAGTGTAAACAAATATTTTATGTTATATGTATATTTCAAAAGAGTAGTATAAATGCATAATTAATACTATTTAAACAAGCAACTACATATAGGTTTCTTCTAATGAGCCTGTTGCAACAGGGCTCTGAGAACTGTTATTACAAACATATCATAACAAAGCCACTCCCCGCAGCTCCCCCTACATCAAAGCTTGCAATGCCTACAAAATCTATTCTGTTTCTTCTTTTATACGCATTGTAGCCTGTAAATAAATTGCTGTGGTGAATGTCGAAAAAGATATAGAATGTTGGCGACGCAATAAGGTTCATAAAAATCCGCATCAAGCAACAACAGCACAGTTGTCGTTATAAAATACCTTATCTTCTGCTCGGTGCGCATGCTCCGTGATCAGTACATATTCTTGACCTACGACATGAAGTGAGATGAAAGGGTTAAAACATTTCCGAATTGGCACTTTATGGTCCGTTATTCACCCTTCCTCCGTCGGATGCACCGTCATTATAGTTATCCGAATTCCCTTTCAACATAGCATTGAACTGAATGGAGCAAGGGTGGACCAGATGGTCACTTAAAACTTCGTTCGATTGCTCGCTGCTGCCATGTTCTTATTTTTAAAGGATGCGTATAGCGTAAATGTGTTACTTCCCACCCGACTTGAGAGTGGGAACAAAATTAGACAACTGCTCAGTGGTCATTTATTTGTATTTATTTTTTCGTGTAAAAGGAAATTCGACATCAAAAAAGTAGATTGATAAGAATAAGTGACTGTTCTGAAGTATTTTAACGTCAGTTGAATTCCATTGTTAGTTATAAGAGAACATATATAAATAATATCCAACATGGCTTCTTGAAAACCACACAGCACAAATATATGTAAATAGCTTCCATGTTCATTTAATCCATAGTTTTTAATATATCTCGTATATAATTTCCTCAAAGTGAACATAAAATCTTGTACATAACGTACAAACGTTCATTATAATCCTTCTGCATGCATCTCTTTAACTGTCTACTTAACCGCTATGTAAGCAGAAGGTTATACATAAAGAGTAATTCTTTATATTAGCTACTTCTGTTATATGGCTTTAAATGTAGTTCTAGTGTTGGCATTTGCAGTATTTTGGATATGTATAGTGCAGAATGTGATGGAAAACAAATGAGCGGACAAGTGCAGGTTCACATCGTTAAGGGCGTATGTCTGTCCTTGCACTCACACCACTCTCTGATTTACAATCACATTCTGCACTGCAAACATTCAACATAACTTAACAATGAAAATTTGAAGTACTTTAGCGCCCTATAACAGAAGTAGCTAATGCAGAGTTTTTCTTTTCTCTTTGATTACATAAACATTATAAGAGTAACAAAGAACATTCTGGGCCTTGAAGAAGCTGTAAATTGACTGTACAGGTATTTAGTGACGGCAATATGTCAAAATGATTCTCGACCGAAAAATTAACATATCATTGATATAGCACTACAAGAGTGATTGAGTAGTAAATGTACTTTAGAAGTTGAATTTTATTAATGCCATTTGATTACACATTAAATACTGAACACAGCGTATCTTTCACAAACATTGAGAATAGCTTGCACATTTATTATCATCATTCGAATAACATTCAGTTTTTACATATTATTATTCAATGTCCAATTCCACAAGTAGGAGGATTCTATCGAATCTACGTCTGTCTTCATTTTTAATTTCGATTTTTGAACCTTGCTTCTTTACTTCACCTTCTGCTTATTGGCTACTTGCACTACGCTCGGACAGTTTCCAACTGTTTTCAGACTCGAGTGACATCTGTAGTTAAAATATACCAGGTGCGTAAATATGAAATCGGAATTTATGTACAGAAAAGACACAGTGATTGGATGACAATGCAAATAAATATTTTTTTCGAAGTATTGGTCATCGCTAGCGATACATTCTGCCATCGTTCCGGCAATGTATGGATGCCAGAGAAAAAAACTGTGCCTCTTGTGCTGCAAACGAGTCATCAAGCCATTTTCGTAAGATGTGAAGCGCTGGCTAGCAAGTGCGTTTCCCATGGATGCAACTAAGTGAAAATCGGAAGACGCCAAATCTGGTGAGTAAGCCGCATGCGGAAGGATTTCCGAGCCAAACGTCGCAATCGTTTCCTTGACCGATTTGGCTGTGTGGGAGGGTACATTATCGTGAAACACAATCACTTTATTTTGTCTTGGTCATATTCTGGTCGTTTTCACGCAAAGCTTGATGCAAATCGATCATTTGATGTCGGTAACGTTGAGTATTAACAGTGTCGCCAGGTTTCAGCAGTTCATAATAAATCACTCCCTTCTGATCCCACCAAACACAAAGCATTGTCTTCCGTCCATAGTCGATGTCGCCGGTTCTCCTGGAGTTACCTATGATCTTTTACACTTAGGATTCTCAAAGTAGATCCACCTTTCGTCACCAGTCATAATTCGATGGAGAAATGATTTCCTTTTGAACCTGGCGAGCAGAATTTCGCAAGTGGTTTCTCGTTTTTTCTGCTGTCGTTCAGTCAATGCATGTGAAACCCATTTTCCCACCTTCTGAATCTTGCCAATGGCTTTTAAACGTATGGAAATTGCTTCTCGTGTCACATTTAATTGTTCCGCGAGTTGTTGTTGCGTTTGAGTGTCATCCTCATCCAACAAAGCTTGCAATTTGCTGTCTGCAAGCTTTTTCGGTGGTCTTCCACGTTCTTCGTTTCTCACGTCAAAATCGCCACTTTTATTTTTTTAAACCACTCATAGCACTGGGACTTACCAAGAGCATGATCACTGTAAGCTTCGACAAGCATGCGATGCGATTCTGAAGCAGTTTTCTTCAAATGGTAACAAAAAATTAATGTTGTCCGCACATCGTAGTTTGTAGGTACAAATTGCGCCATGTTCAACGCTATTACACTACACTATGACATGAAATTTGTCTGGTTTTGAGTTACAAATCGTTATCAGCAGTCAAAACAAGCAAGTGGTGCCAAGGACGCAGTTTTACGGTCAGTGTCAGCTGTACGGTATGACTACAGTGTCAGCTAACGCCGTTTATGCACAAATTCCGGTTTCATATTTACACACCTGGTAAAACCTTGATTTAATTCTGATCAGTGCGCATAACGCAAGTAAACTTGACGTAGCATAAGGTAACGGAACGGAGAAACAATGAATTCGGAAAGGGCTTTAGTCCCGTGCTAAATCGCCTTTACCTCCCAACATGGCCAGGTGTACAAAGACACTTTGGCAATATTCCCAGTATGGCAGAAGTACCAAGGGTAATTTGATATAGTGCACTTCAGGGCACCAGGCATGGAAACAGAAGAAAAGTCTGCAGCGTACTGCCCGTGATTTGAACTCTGTCCTCCCGATTCATGTCTGAGCTACGTCGACTCCAAGATAACTTTGTACTTCAAGAATTATGTGACCTAACTGAACACAATAATTCTGTAAAGATGGTAAAATGGACTCAGTGAAACATAATGCCTTGTAAGATAAATTTTATCACAAGAAACTGAAGCATAATATTAATAGGAAATATTATAACAGAAGTTAATGAAACTACCAAACTGGTTCTGACTACGGTCGTAAAATCAGATAATGACTAAGGAAATATTGAAGCAGGGCAT
>JAGDQP010034652.1:0-19991 GCA_022664845.1 Lepisma saccharinum | reverse complement strand
ATCACCCCGAGAAACACTTGCACTTACCAGAGCAGGCAACCCTCGCGTAGTTACATTAACAGTTTTCCCAGCGCTCAGTGGTGTGTTGCAAATAACCCAGATATCCAGTTCTACTTCCATTATTAGGTCCATAGATCACAACACAAAGAAACACACAAAGAAACACAATTGCGGAAACAAACTTGTATACGTAGGCACGCGGACACGCACGCACGCGAGAACAAATATAACGTAAGCGAAATAATTAGTATGTTTATATGCGAGTCTGTTATTGTTTTATGTGATATCAGTTTGAACACTGTACGACAACTACACAGATCCCGGCGGGGGACAAAATCACCCGCAAACCGAAAACAAGTCTGACAGCAATGACTCTAAGAAAAGCTCTGGGACGGAAGTAAACAACAGTGTTGCCAATTAATTTCAAACAAAACTGCCAAACACTGCTTTAAAAAACCACTAACTTTCTATGTTTTTAATGTAAAGGAATATACTTTATAGGCTATATACTATACTGTAAAGGCTATACCAACTGACAAACTGCAACGTATACATTTTGTGTTCTTGTGATGAAAACAACCAGAAACAGTTTGTTTCATTTAGTCATGGGGTACCACAGAGGTGGCGTTTCGCTAGGTGTTTTTCATGGAAATGTGTGAATTTGTAATTTTGCCCCCCTCCCCAAACTCACACAAGGCTTGGTGGAATGGGCCTTAAACATACATACATTGAAGCTGTGTTCTATTCTGCGTTTTTTGATTCTTGTTTCAACTGTCTAGGTCAATTAGGGACTGACGTACAGACATTTGAATAAATTCCACTAGGGTATATGTTGCGAGCCCGGCCGCCATCTTTGTCCGCCATTTTTGGGGTGAAGCGAACATGGGATTTTAGGGGACTTTTGGGATTTCATTTGAGAGGCCACAAAGAGTAAATCCTGAAAAAATAGCTTTTTATAAATTATTTTAGCTCGCAACCCCATATTTACTGTATTTTCCGGCCGCTATCTTTGTCCGTCATTTTGGTGGGGAAGCGAACATGGGATTTTAGGGGACTTTTGGGATTTCATTTGGGAGGCCACAAAGAGCAAATCCTGAAAAAATTAGCTTTTTATAAATTATTTCAGCTCGACACCATTTTTGGTCCTTCATTTACTGGGCTATATTGTATGAAACTTTGAATCACTATAATACATATCTTGATAAATTTTCTAGGAGTGAAGTCCGAAAACACTATGAAGTTATGCAAGTTAATCACTAAAATTTCAGCGGCTTCAATCTATTAAGCCGCCATCTTGCCGAATCCCTGTCAAGTTACAATACATTCATGTGACGTGGGCAGAGGAAGATGGTAGCCGTAGTTCCTACCGTAGAGCCAAGGGCGCCGATCCCGGGAAGCTTTGGGGGCCATGGCTCCCCGCAACGTTGTAGTGGGCCCCCCTAGTGGGGGCCAAATGATAAGCTGAAGTCGGTTACAGTACATGTTCATTCGTTTTCCCTTTCTACTAAGCTTATCTCCCTTTGGCAAATCTATTTCATTGATAAATTCCTCCCTGAAACTCGCATGCTATACAGTACTTATATAAATTACATAACGTATAATACCCCTGGCTAAAGGAGTTAATTCGTGTATTGTTTCTGGAGTTCCGTGCATAACATCGATAAAGACAATTTAGTAAGAAAAGAAGGAATGAAAGAGAAAAATAAAACGTATTTTCTGTCGTTTAACACTCAGAACGCCAAGATCGGGTCAAATGACCCATACAGTCAATATATTATTTTTGCCCATTAGTCATTAAATGGAAGAATGAAATTCTGTGTATTCTTCACGTACGTGTTCAAAAATCGTATGGTAGAAAACGACGTTAAACCCATGTATTTATTGTGTAATAATTTGAGAAAATCAATCATGAGGCAATTTGACCCAATCTTGGCGTTTTGTGTAACTATTTTTAAAAGTCATTTTATATTAAAATAACAAGTTATTGTCGTTTCTAATGATCACACGTCTCTTTCCAAACGACCTACACTTTATAATTTCTCAATCAAGGAGCGAAGATAGATGGACGCTGCTGCTTGTGTAGTGGTAAAGACAAGTACTCCGCATACTATGTAATCGCTTAATTTGCAAGAATCAAAATACAACAGATACGGTGTGCTTTACATGTGAGAGTGAGAGAGTAAGGTAGTTTGATTCTGGTAATTTTATATGTAGTACTTTATATGTCTAAATAAGTAAGAGACTCATGGTATCTTCATTTTTGTGCAGCCATGAAAATGGTTACATGGTTAATATAATGTATTAAATTTTCTGTATTTTTCATTATTTTGTAGTATCTACTTGAAAAAATAAAATGCAGTAAATAAATACAATACAATGAATACACCCATACTCTAAAATTCCTTGATTTTGAACAAGTACTTTATTTGATACGAGAAATATAGAAATATACATGGGTCGAAAATGACTTATCTTGGCGTTCGGAAGGTTAAGGATCATTTATCTTGATTTTTCATATATAAACATAATTTAAGAAAAAGAAAAAAATATACAAGAAAAGTAAGCGACAAGAAGAACTCACGCAAAAGTATGAGTAGACTTGCACTAGGAAATCCGTTAAAATTGCTGTTTGGATGCAGTTATTGTTTACCGTTTTGGTTAATACCGTAATTTTAAGTTTTTAATACAACATATAAATAGGGAAACTATTTACTGCGGGTAAGAAAAATATTTGCACAAGCTCAACAAAGAGGAAAAACAGACTGTATCACACGGACTATTTCGAAATCTCTTGCCCTTTTATGATAATTTGGATGCATTAGATAGAATACGGTACTACAGAAATAACTACCACTCGATACACCTGTAAGATAACAGGCAACGAAAGAGTGACGACTATGTAAATTCATCGCAAAAAAGAAAGAAAAAGTATTTGGACAACCCAATACTACCCTCGAAATAAAAGTTCTAGGTATCCTTTTGTGTACAAGAGCAGTCTACGTAGTGTACTGAAGCTATCAACACCGCAACAGGAAAGCCAAGTTTGTTTGCAAGCCAGGCTTTACCGTTGGATACATTATAAAGTATAACAGAGCAATTATTGCGGAATAGAATCCATTCTGGCCAACCAAGAAAACTAACTGCGCGGAATGAAACCTACATTCTTCATTCTGTGAATAGAACTCAAAGAATTTGTGCTAAAGATTTGGCTACTTCACTCACCTAGGATATGCAAGTTAATGTTACACCACAAACAATCCAAATTTCATTGAAAAAATTGGGATTTAGATGTGTATCCAGGGCATGAATACTGGCCACTCCGTTAGTAATTACACAACCCCAAATCATAATAGACCCTCCAACATTTTTACCAATTGAAGCAATGTTCTGCTTTCTGAAAGTTAGATTCTTTTTTCGCCACACGTCCTGATATCCATCACTACAATACAAGTTTATCTTCGTCTCATCCTAGAAAAAAACAACAACTTGTTTTTCCAAAATTCCAGGCACTCATATTTATATTTTTTTGTGGGGGGGGGGGGGTTAAAACTTCTTCTTTCTGCTTTTTTTTGTGTTTTGTTTCTGGTTACACATCTTCTGAATCCCAATTTTATTTTGTTCACATCTACACATCTGTAACTTGCATATCCTAGGCAAGTGAAGTAGCCAAATCTTTATCACTAATTCTTTGAGTTTTGTTCATAGAATGAAGAACGTAGGTTTAATTCCGGGCAGTTATTTTTCTTCGTTGACCATAACGAATCCCAAATAAATATTCTGTTTTATGTTTCTTTATGATGTATCCAACGCTAGAGCATGGCTTTCCCATAAGCTTGGCTATATCTAAGTACCTTTTACCTTCCACACGTAATTTGAAATTAAAGTGAGCAGTTCCAATGTTGTTCAACTCACTTTGTTCCCCATGCTGCTTCTTTATGCCTGACACGGTGTGGATTGCTTCAATACACCACGCAGAGTACTTTTGTACACAATAGGGTACCTAAAACATTTCTTTCGAGGTTGTCCAAATACATTTTTGCGATGAATTTACGTAGTTGTCACTCTTTCGTTGCCTGTTATCTTACAGGTGTATCGAGTAATAGTTATTTCTACAGCATTCTATCTAACGTATCCAAATTATTATAAAAGGGCAAGAGATTTCGAAATGGACCACGTTTTGCGTGTAATAAGTCTGCTTTTCCTCTATGTTCAACTTGTCCAAATATTTTTTTTTTCTCATTGTAGGTGAGACAAAAGCTTCTTCAACCATGCCTGTCGAGATCGAGAACCGAAAATTAAAAGAAGAAAAACAATATTTGTCCAATAAAGCAGTAGCGCGGCGGAAGGGTGAGCCGGACAAAAAGAGAACCACATTTGGAAAAGCTGAATAACTCCACTGCATAGGCTAACATCAGTTTCTGTTATTTCCTAAGTTTATTTTCTAGTAACATCAGAAACTTTGTTCTTGTTAGTTAGAACATTATATGCTTTAGTGATATTTTTTAACGTTACACAAACATAGTTAAATTCTGTAATAGCTGGGCCTGGGGAAGCCTTCATAATGACTATATGTATACTATTATATGTTTTTTTTAAATGAATATACAATATTTGGAAAGATCTGAATTGGATTTGTATCATATGTACCTTCTTAGGGTCGAATTCAGAGTCATGCTCTGAGAACGTCTTCAAATGGCATTTGAGTAAGAGCATTTCGAAATGAAATTTTGTACTTAAGAAATGCCTTATTCATAGTCACTTTTCAAGTACATTTTTTCAGAAACTCATTTTGAGTTAGTAGGTAATCCATGTCTTGTTGAAAACTTAGTCTCAAGAAACACATGGTAGCCAACTGAGCAACATTACGACTTTCATGTAATATTTTGCTTCATATCTCAATGAACAATGTTGTATAAAACTAATTACATTGAAAATATGTAAATATTGCATTCGATAAGTCTGAATCTTAAGGTCGTATAAATTGGTAGTGATTAAAAAGGTGCTGATAATTGTTTTTATTTTCAATTAAGGTGCAAGGATAGCATATGTGGCATGTAAACAAATATATGTTTCGGTGCAGATAGGGTTTAGTGTCTCACAGATTAAACTTAAGAAGCTTGAATTAAATTGACCATGAATTGAATGTAAACGGTGTCCTCATTTTTATTTATGAACCTCGTAACAAAGTGCAATTCAAGGTATTTGTCTACGGTATTTCTGTAATATTTACACTTCACATCAACGTGCAAACCTGTGGAAAATAAATATCCCAAAGTTTTACTGCGCCAATGTGCGATTTCCCATTACAATGCCTCTCTACGGTATTTCTTTACTACTTGCAATCTGTTACGTCATTCAAACCTATGAAACATGTAAATTAAATTGAATTTATTTTAAGGCCTTTAGCCAACTATGGCCTAGGCCGTATCGAGATGATGATGAGGCGATGAATTGGTGGAATGAAGAAAGCGGCAGGAAACTGGAGCACCCCGAGAAAACCCACGCACATGGTGTTTGTCCACCACAAAGCACACGTTGCATGAGCAGGGATCGATCCGACGACCTCTATGAAACATGTAGACTTAGAAGTTTCATTATCCTTTATTTGCACTTTCGATCCCAATGAAAATGCAGCTTCTGAGTTGCAATAGTACTTGGTACTTATGAACTTCATGGTACTTATGAACTACGTGCAATCGTTCTCATCAGTTAAAGCTGTGAAACATGGAACACAAAGTTTTAATCTTTTTTTTTCAATAAACATTACATTAGCTTCCCAAGCTTCCACCAGCTATTGAGTCGTATGTATTACACATTCCCTTGCAAATAATTCACACAGGCACTTCTAGAAACATAACGATTTCCAATAATCCAGAAGTGTTATGAAAAGTCACATGTCATTACTATTTCGTTAAATACGTACTTGAGTTGTTCACAATATGCAAATATGGCGGCATGAGGAGGAATACTGATTTTCAGTTCGTGTTATGAATGACATGTATTTTGCTACAGAAATGCAACGGACTCAATGTCGAGTTTCCTTGTCGTACTGAAGGATATATAACAAAGAAATATCGGTAAGACGCACGTCGTTATTGATATCAGAAATAAAACTGAAGAAATTGATGGAACTTCAGGTAGTATAAGAAGGGAGTACTGCAGTTTAGCTACTTGTGGCCCTATAGTTTTATGTTCCTATAGCCAGGAAATCTACTAAAAGCATGGGATATAACAAAAGAAGTGACGTAATGGGGAAGTTAAGATGACTTCATCTTTTCGATGTGCTCACAAAGAACACAAAACCCATGTTTTAGTTAGTCCATGTTTCTGTAGAACCCAATAGAATTTAAAATTACGGGATTTTCATTACAGAGAATAGAAAATCACCACAAACAATGAAAACTACGTCATTCTAATTTTACTGTAATCTATAAAACACAAAGAGTAACTAAGGACTGTTGTTTTAAGCATGGTTTTCGTACCTGTGTGGAACTGAACAAATTACCTGGGAGAAAAATTGCATTACTTTTTTAGGGGCTGAACGGTTTAGTTGAGTGACCCGCCTTGTTATAGAAACGGAGTTATGTGGAATAACGTGATTTCCATTGGTTTTCTGCAGCAAAGTCATGGGTTCATTCTGAATGGAAGGACACACAGATCCCTTCTTTGTTATGTACTTTCACACATCGGCCACTGATTTAGGCCAGAAAATTGCGTTCTATGGAAACAAGGGCTAACTACTTTCGCGCCTTATACATGGGTTCTGTGCCCTCTATGAGCACATCTTAACTTCCCCTAGGTAATGTTTTTATTTCTCACGCCTTTCAGTAGGTTTCCTTTCTATAGGAAGATAAAACGTCGCATTTTGTGTCGTTTCCAGTGCTCTATCGCACAAGTAGCTACTCTGCAGTATTACAGAACAACAATATTGTGGATAGGAATTGCAACAGCGAATCATACTTTGTTGTAGGTGTCTGATTTTGGAATTATGAAAATGCCGATATTTCAATTGTATTATATTGGATATTATTGTATGCGACACTATATCGAATCCACACGCAATTACTTCCTGGCTTGGGATAAACAAAATGCCTACTTCTCAACTATTTCTTTGTGTTTTAACTAAACTTTGTCTTATTTGTTTTTCATCAACATTCCAATGGATTTAACACTTTTCTTGCAAAACCCCCGATATTTTTTTTTTGTAAAACCATGAATATTATTATTTAGGTGTGTTTTACACTGTCCCTCTACAAATACATATCAAATTCTCTCTCTCAAGTCAAGGTAGACCTTCTCTTTCACAAAACGCAATTTTCGTTTCCTACAAGAACAACTTTCCCTTCTCAAGAGAAAGAAAATTGAACTATGAAGTAGTTCATTTCAAACAATGTCTCAAGATATGACTATGAAATTGTAAAAATCAAAATTTAACGAAATGCTTCTTGAAGAAAATCAACTTGGAATTCTGGTACCCTTCGCAAACTTGAGAAAGGTTTGTGAATCAGCAGCAACCTGAAACCATATCTTCAAGTAACGAATTTTCTACAAAACGCGACTCTGAATTCGGCCCTTAGACCCTTAGCTGGCAACAACAAAAAATATGTGAATGGGCCTCCACAAAGTTACACAAAAATCGACACCCTTGCATAGAGCTTATATAGAGAGTTTTATCCGAGAGCAGATAAAACTTAGAGGGAGTCTTACGTCATCAAAATGAAGCCGTTTTTTATTTTCAATGGCGACCATGTTTGTAGAACAGGGTGACAAAATTTCACGCAAAAAATAAACGCAATTTCATTGGTCAATGCAACAAGTGCCCAAAGCTGACGGAGTTTGCTATTGTTCGACTGGTAAAGATGGAATTACAGGTTTGAAAACTGATAGTAATTATTTAGATCGTATTTCTGTTATGTATTTGGAAGATTCATTTACAAAGGGGAAACGCGATAGACGTTGGATTTGTAGTAGCAGATTCCAGGAATTTACCAAGATTGCACACATTGATGGGTGCAGAGTTCCCGGCCCAATCCTAAATACTTCCTTTCCTTCCTTTTGCTGAGAAACCCAAGGAGTCAAGGAAAGGAACCTTGGAATGAGTGTAGAAAAGGAAGCATTTTGGACGTTGTACACTTGGCGAATATAGCGACATCTGTCAAAAGCATTAGAAGCGTAAACAAGTGTGTAGCGCGTGGCGGGATAGGAGTGGTGGTTGTGATATCGAAGGCAAACAACCCCAATTGAAAAAGCACATATAATTAAAAACGTAAACAACTGCGCAGTTGTACTAGTTTTGCAAGATGCTTTGATTGCGTGAGCTTTCCCCTCTCCTTCGCTCGAGGGGTATTGCACGGCGCGTATTTTTAAGACAATGATTTACAGGGGGGCAAGGGGGAGAAAATGTGGGGATCATGTCAGTCAAAAAAAGAAGGCAGTATGTGTATGTGTCTTTGCCCGCCCCCCCAAAAAAAATCGTAACATAAGCGCTCTTGGTCATATTCCTTATTCATTACGTGTACCGACCAGTAAGCAGGTCTTTCATTACAATTGCAATTCTTCACGTTCTTCTCTTTGAAAGACTTTCCAGGGAACAGCTACACATAAATGTTTCAGTGCTTTTTGTAAGTTGTATTATTACATAAATCAGCGAAAAGTTTTCAAAGCATTCCAAATGCAGTGAAAAAGAAATGATACTAAAGAAATTATCAACAACGTGATGCGTGCAACAAATTGTTGGAATTTTTACAGAGTAACTGCCTATTATTTGAAATCAATTTTGTGACATTTTCTATTCCTCGATAGTACAATAAATAGTGTGTTCATTAAACAATATGAACAAGAAGAATTATCCTGAATATCCGTATATATCCTGTTTTGATCCCGTGGCTAGGCTCGTGAAATTCTGTAAAACTCGAAGCGGACGTAGTTCAGTTGGTACAGCGCAGATTCCGCCAGTAATTTGTTTGCGGGGATGTAAAGCCAGGGAGGGGGCATGTACTGTTTCTATCGATTTTTGACAGTATAAATTTTAAAGTTTACAGTTTTCTAGTAAATTTGGGGGTGAAACCCCCACAGGGGGTCTGGTAGAATCACTGGTAGAGCATTAGATTCTCATTCAGGAGGTCCTGTGTTCGATACCAGCGACCGACAGGTTTCTCCACGGATTTTCTTCAGTCACATCAGGCAAATGCCGGATGATGCCTTCAACTTAGGCTCTGGTCGACTCCTTCCCTTCTTGACCATCCCGGCTGAGGTTTTCCAGAGTTTTTCCTCAGTCACGTCAAGGAAATGCCTGGATGGTACCTTCAGCTTAGGTCTTCGGACCTCCGGACAACTGCTGGGCTGATACTGTTGACTGACGTCGAGGTCATCTGGATGGATTCGACTGCTACGCTACAGGACTGCTACATCCACTGGAATTTCTACTCTGCTCGGCAAGCTTCAAGAGTCGCTTCGCAAGAATTATAGAAGATGATGGTGATGATGATGTGGGTATCTGTCTTAGTTGGCTGCGTCCAAGGTTTTAACTTGTACTGAAATTCTGAAGAACTCTGTCTTAACTGGGTTTCTGCCACGTTTCTATTTGTAATGAAACACTGCTTCTCAATTGTCTTCACTGTGTAGGTAAGTTATTTCGGCGCACTAATTTGTTAAGTTTGCCACCGCTGAGAAATATAGAAATACAGAAAAGAGAATACTGGAAGGAAAATACAAGAAGGAGAAAACAGAAAGGAGAATACAGAAAACAACAAAAAATCAAAAAGAACTCATGTTACTTCCTTCTATCTAAAAAGACATTAACGCGTGTTGAACTTCACCTATCATTCTCTGAGAACTCTCTGTTCTACCGAATGTATATAGAAATAGAAATGAACATCCAAGAAATATATTCTTTTCAAAATTATAGCAAGAAAATATTCCCTATAAATACACAATTGAAAATTAATATATATATTTACAAATGACATCCTCTTTCCATACTGTTCAAACTACCTGGGTAGGTGGAAGGGGTTTTAATCAATCAAGGTTAATAATAATAATAAAAAAATGTATAGTCTAACTCCAGCATATTACACTATATTTCAATTAGCTCGCTTCTTGCTTGCTTAATACAGCATTTGGTATTAGTGATAGAATAACATTCGCGATATTACAGATATTATTAGTCCTGATTTAATGTAACTACATTTTAATTTCAGTATCACACAACTGTAGTCAATTGGCTTTACGGTTAATATGTAATGAGAAAGCATTATAGGCTACAGCCTTCCTCATACGAATGTATTATGTTTATTTAACAACAATAAGTACACGGACGAGAGGTGACAGGTGTAATCGTGAATTGCGATGGATCCAATCTCAAAAAGGACCGCAAAAAATTAACGAAATGACGGAAAAGAAAAAATGTTGGAAATCAGAGCATAGGGCAGGGAGAGGAAATGAATCGTTTCTGTCGCATACCAGTTCGCTGTATTTTCGACTGTGATCGGCATCTTCGACGTTCGCCTGTATGGGAGTTTCAATAACCTGCAACCAGACTAGACTCACTGTCGCCTCAATGACTAGGAAAGGCATGACTCCATCCGATACTGTACACACACAGATATTTTAAGGGAAACGTTCAAAGATGTACAGGAAGCATACGAAACCTGTACAATTGATAAGCCAGTATTACCAACCAAGTTGACCTATATTTTCATATTGGATCAAATAAATCTTAAGGTGGTAATTTTCATCCCAATAAGTTTCAATTCGCTAACTCCATAAACATAATATGGCAAATTCCCGATAAATGTTTCAGAGTTGGCAAACTGGCAGAATATTGTCGGTAGATAATAAAAAAATTAAAAATCCTATCATAATCTTCGTCAAATTCTAAGACTTTTTTTTGAATCTATACAAAAATTATACCAATAAAAAATAAACGCTGAATAAATTCTCGAATTTTTTATTTTGCAATATCTTCGTTGGTTGTGAACCTATTTCGAAAATTCAAACGCTGATGTATGCAGAAATAAATATAACGCTTATTTTTCGTATTGTGGAGTGTCTAACGCTAAGGTTAAAAAATCAAACATGCAGACGGAGCGTTGTAGATATGGAATAGCGATTATAATATGGATATTTTCTTTCGTAGCTAATTTAATACATTTGTCCAACATTGCTGCAATAACCCCGTACTCTATACAATAGGAAAGTAATGCTGGCAATTAGTGTACAACTAGCCCATGTAGAGGAAGAACGCTGTTCAACAAGCAAACACTTCTTTGCCTGGTTTCCGAATAATAATAATAGTAAAAAAATAAAAAGAAGAAGACGACTGAGTCAATGCTGACGTAGTAAACCTTGGACTGTGAAACGTATGTAGCAACCGTAACGAGACGCCAATATCACTACGTTCATTAATAGAGGTTTGGATTGACTGGCATGTCCAACAGAGTCATTGGTGTTATACACTACAGCCATATTATATACCGCACCTAAGAAGGTCACACAGAATGTTGTTGGGAATCAAGCGATTCTGGAATTATACTGCGTATTTGCCTGTTACGTAATACAGAACAACAGTCCTTCACAGACTGTTCAGCAATTGAGTATGGGAAATTAGAGTCAGGACCAACGATGGAGCAGGGTAATGTCAGGTGGACGTGTCATTCACATATAGAATATGTAGCAATGGCTGAAATACACCTATAGATAAATCATTAGGTATCCAAAACACTGGCAGTACACTAAATTCATACTTGTTGCATATAAGAAAGATATGTCAGATGCATTAGGGAACTACCAAGTGGGTTTGTGTACACAGAAAGAAAAATATATTGGGGGATGGAGATAAGGTTATCCAAGGTTGGAGCATAGTTCCCGACGAGAAGTTCGAGATCCTCACTACAAGCCACGCAATTGAAAAGAGGGGTTTAGAAGAGGCAGTTTTCCATTGCACGATTCTAAGAATCATTTTATTCGAAATTCGAACGACGTTTCATCTCTCTCTCTCTCTCTCTCTCTCTCTCTCTCTGTGTGTGTGTGTGTGTGTGTATGTTAACTGTGTGAATGTGAGAGAGAACTGCAAGAAATAGGTAATGCAATATCATCAATATGAACTGAAACATAACTATTGATAATGCAATAGCAAGTTAAAGTTGAATTGTTAATGTATATTGTTTAAATGACGAGATTCGCGAACATGATGTTTAATACTTTGTAATAAGCAAGATTGCGTTTCATATAAGAAATCAAACTTAACCTGTTTTTAACTTCATTTCAAAGCGTGGTTCTGTGTGTGTGAAGCCACGCAGAAATAAGTAAGTAAATTAGTAAAAACCAGAATAAGTAACTAAGAATTAATCACTCAGTAAATAGTATAATAGCTATCTAATAATAAATCAAATATAGAAGCGGGACTTGGATAATAAACAGAAATCAAATCACCATCACTCATGTTATCGTTTAACTTTAGAAGTTGCGGTAGAGCTCAGCTCTTGTGTTGTGGTTCGTCGGTTCGTTCCCTGCTCATGTCATGTGGACATTGTGCTAGACAAACAACGTGTTCGTGGGTTCTCTCGGGGTTCTCCCGTTTCCTGTCATTCCACCAAATCATTCCATCCGCATCCGTCCGGCCTGAGCCAAAGTTACCTAAAGGGCTTGAAAGTTAAATTCAAATTCCACGATTCGCGTCAGGTATAAATAGTTGAGAAATCATAAGATTGTATGGTTCTGGGTTATTGACAAACATATTTTACAAATTTGTAACCACCTAGAGAAACCTCAAAGTTCCCGAAATGTTGAAACTTGTATAAATCGTATATGCATTTAAAAAGTCCAATCGTGCAATCCTGACCCTATGGTACAGTGACTAATGTCTCGGAACTGGTATGATTCACTGGTCGACATCTTGACTGAAGATTTCCACCATGATACCTTAACTACACATATGGCAGAGGATATTCCAGGAATATGCAGTTTAGATCCCGCGTGGAATATCCAAGATTTTGTGTAAAACCGAGTAGTGGTTCTCATCCTGTTTTGTTTTCCGTCTCACCAGTAGTCCTGAGCAAACATCGGAACGTTTCAGAGAGAAAAAGTCTCGAAAGCAGGGATTATGCGGGATTTTCCCTGTGGGGGTAAAGAAAAAATTGGGATGGTGTAAGTGGAGTTTTTCAAGGTTTTTTTTCGATTTTTCACCGTAACAGTTTTAAAGATGCAGGTGCGCTCAAGGATGTGGGGCTGATACCTCAAGAGAAGGAGTCTGGCGGAACCACTGCGAACGAATGCAATCATCAAGAGATAACAACAATAATAATGGGAGTGACAGAATCTATGAAGGTGGTAAAAACAAATATAACATTTTGCTGATGATAAATCGTAGAGAGAAATGCTGGGGATTAAAAACCGATAACAACGCGTTTTCTTCTACCCAGAGACTGTTTATATCGAACCACGTTGTTCACATTAACAGGATCAAATTATTCTTAGTACACGAAAGAAAATAGGCGGCCTAGGTGGTTGTGTAGTGTAAAACAAGTGTCTTCTAGGCGATGGGTTCAAATCCCGTCTGGAACACATATGGTGGGTGTGGATTTTAACAAGTATTGCACTCATATAATCTTTACAGGTCAATATCAAAAGTTAGTAAAATGGCAGATACAAAAATAAAGCTTACCAAAGTTATTACGAATGAAAATAAACAAAATGCAGACTGCTCTACGCCATTCATTTTCCACGCTGCCAAATAGACCTCAACCGATAAGTCAATTCAAAAGCATCTACTGTGTTACTGCCGCGAGCAAGGGTGTCTGTATTCTTCTGTCGGAATATTCCCTTTCTTTCATCGTCTTTTTGCTGAAAGAGCTACAGTATTTGTGAAAAATAATAGGATGTTACATCATTACTCTTTAGGTGACTTTATTTCTATTGCTGAGTTTCACTGACTAATTAATTGATTAATTAAATTTTCTCATGGTAATAACGAAGCCACATACATTTAGGAATACAATTATAAATTCTGTTCGTCCGAGCATTTAAAAAAAACGGAATAATATTAATAACTATTGTTTGCCGAATAGGACTACGTTCTGGCTGTGACGATATTTCCCATTTCCACTCTATGTTATATAGACAAAAATTAATTTCAAGCTATTTTAATATGTAGTGTATTGTCTAATAACGGTGAGAGGAAGGAAGTGGATGACTGACATTGAAGCTGAAGACTCGAACATAGATCCCACTATTTACTACCTTTTCTCTGTGTATAAGGAAACCAACGCTATAAATGGCAGAATCAAGGGTTCATTGGTTACAAAAGGTGGCGTGTTTGTAGCAATCTTGTGTATGAAAGCACGAAACAACGATGCCAGTCACTTGAAACTGTTGTTTTGTGTTTGCAGCACTATGCCTTACACGTCAGAGGTATAATTGGGGTCGTATAATTGGTATGTAGGATTGTGGGCTGCCCATATCTGAAATAGCTATTGTTTGATACAGCGAAGACTGCGTCCGTTACTGGGTTCATCGTTTTGAAGAAGAGGGCGAAGATTGTTTGAAAACACGTCTGGTATGCGAAGAAGACCACTAGGGAACAAGATCAAGCTTTATTAGATCTAAATCGTCGTAATTCTTTCCTACCAGCATCATCCATGTTAAGAAATTTAAATTTACCAGTTTGTGTTCGCATTGAAATAAACTGTCTCCATGCTGCTGGAAGAGCTGCGAGAAAAACTGAGCTCACAGATGATCATCGAGTTTCCCGTACTGCAGCATTTGTCTGTTGAAGATACCTTTTGGGAAACAAGTGGTATATGTAGATGAGAAGGTCTTCTCATCTGATGAGGACGGTAGGATTTTTCTCTGACGTCCAAACGATACTCTACACTCCCCTGAGCATACTGGGCTAAAGCACGCAGTGGTAGGATTAGTGTGGCGTTCTAGGGTGGATGACTGCAGCAGGAGTTGCTGAACTCGTTGAAGTGTCCTCTAGAATGGATTCTGAAGAATTCATGGAAGTTCTTCAGGACTGTATGTTACCAAGTGTCCGAGCGGTCTATCCAGCAGATGAGATGGAAACAATTAAATATATGCATGATAATAACAGTGTGCACATCTCTGGTATTACAAAAGCTTGGTTTGCTGAACACCCGGAGATCCACGTCCTCGATTACCTTGCTAAATCACCGGATCTCAACCCTATTGAGCAAATCTGGGCGATAATGGTCCTCGACTGGGATTGCCAGCGAGAACGAACAGCTGATGCTCTCAGAGAACATGTGAGAGATGTATGGAAGAGTATAGAAAGACGTTCATGGATACGTTCTTCGTTAGTGCAGTCAATGCCGAGAAGAATAAATGAAGTGTTGGACTGCGACGGCTGGTGGTCAAAATATTGAAAGTAATGCTATGTTTTTCACAGTTCCAGTTACAAAACCTTATTTTCCCCTGTTCAAGAAATATAATGTTGGTTGATTTCGTTGCATACTCTCACACAAAATGCGCGAGAAACTAAATAAATTGTGTGAGAGATTTTGCGGTTTAGAAGGTTTAACGTCTGTGTTCTGTGGATTAACGTTTGTGTTGTAACTCTTTAGAATGTTTTTAGTTTCTCAGCAAGCTTCCGCATTTCCTTCCTACCAGATTGACCACTCACCCGCATTCGAACTTATCTAGGTTGACATGTCTGACACTATCTTCCAACAAGTAATTGATCTCTTCGTGATGGTAATTGTATCGTTTGGCCATCAGATGACATCAAGCTGCTATTTTTCAGTGAGCAAGAGAGCAACTTCCGAGGGACCTAGCGCATGGTGCCTAGCTGTTGGACATGGGTCATGGCATAGTCGTTGGATGCCACCTCAGTAGGTTCCCAGCAGTGTAATATTCCCTAAGTTCAACAGATATCATTATGACATTTGTCTTCCTAAGTGAAAGGTTGAGGGACATTGTAGCAACACCGCCACCCAGTTCTAACAGAGCAAGCATCATAGCCAAATTTTCAGGTAGGTGACCATTTTTTTGGTATATAGTGGAAAAGGGTATTCCTGGTGTATATCAATTATTTATTCTCCGCTCTAACATTTAGTTTCTATTTAACTTATATTTATGGACTAGGTATGCACATTACAGGCTAAGTATGCCACATGCCGTCCCTCAGAAATGTTACAGTTTAATTATAGCTACCTGTCTGGCCCATAAATATGTAAACTTCAATAAAGAACTAAATGTTAGATTCTTGCAATACGTATTTACTTGCCTATTCTATAACAGCATCATATATTGCTGAAAGATTAGTCTTTCTTAATCTTCAACACGTCTCGAATCTCCTATATGAGGTATGAAAGAAATACTGTGCAGCATTTCAACGCGAACCTCATGCAGACGAAAAATAAGAATCCTTATTGCGCACCACCATACACGATATACTTTTGTTCTATGAGTTACCTTTCTTATCTTAATTGTAACTTGCATGTGCCACCCTTTCTCTCTTATAACACAACACACTTCTGTATAACCTCAACAACTTTTGTCGTTTGCGTCAGGTTCGCGTTTAGTTGTAACATAGCATTGTGTACTTGAATTTCTTTTATCGGACAAAAGATATGTTGATAGTGAAAACATATTTCAGCAGTATATAATACAGTTCTAGTATAAAAAGTGTTGGTTCTGGACTGAAACAGGTATATGAGCCAAAGGTCCGTGGGCCATCTCTTTTCAATTGTAAGTGAATGAATTGCTATTACCTTCTGAAAAGAATTGGTGAGCTGCTATGGTTTTTGCTAAAGTAGACTGTGGCTCGGTACAATGGACCCCGGCGGAAATTCCAGCAAATCAACAGAAAGCAAGTGCGCTAAACCTCTCGGCCACCCTGAATTACCTTTTCATTCGTGCTCTAGGAATAATTTGAACCTGTTAATGTCAGTAACATTGTTTGATTACGCGACCACTGGGCAGAGCGAAACTCACTGCTGTTCTGTTTATATTAACAAGTATTTCTCTACGATTTTTCATAAGAAAAGGATTGTATTTGTTTATACCACTTTCAAAGATTCTCCCACTTCCATTATCAAGTAACTAGCTCTATGGTGCACAAACTCGCAACTTTATTACCGCAGTGACAAATGTTCCCTATTGGATTCTATCCTGGACAACATTAATCAAATTTAATCATGAACATCTACCTCTCTCAGATCCCTTCTAATGTTGTTCCTCCGTGATTTCTCGGTCCTCCCAACGAGCTCCGTCTTTCAAGATCATTCATCACGGTAGAATATGATCATCTATCTTTCCCCCATCCGAGCTACATCACCAGCCAATTGTTATGATATCGAGTTAACCATACAGTGTATGGAATTCTTAATTATCCAGGTCACATTATGGATTACCGGATGGCATCTATGGCTCTGGCCGGGATTAGGGAGGGGAAAGGATTCTGGAAGGTATCGGCCAGGTCCTATGTAGAAGGTGTCATCCCGGCATTTGCCTGTTGTGATTGAGCAAAAGTCCTCAGTCAGGATGTTCGCCCGCTAGGGTTCAAACTCAAGACCTCCGGAATACAACGCCAACGCTCTGCTACTGAGCTGCTTTGATAATTCAATCAATCAGAATGAGACAAGAAGGTTGTAATACCCGATGACTACATACAATTAACATTTCAACTGCAGTAAACCGCATATGTAGCTAATACTGACTGCGACAAAAGACTCAAATGTCGCAGGGACTGACGACAATAGTAATTAAGGAGACTTAATGCAGTAAGTTAATCGTGATTTTCGTTTTTTAATATGAGGGTTGCCAATTCAATGTAACTTTGCTAGTACACTACTAACAGTTCTTTTCAAATATTGGAAAGTTCTTTTGTATATATGTCATTCTTCTGAGTCTTACTTGTTCACATTATTACCTTTCTCACTCAGAAATAATCTACAAAGAATGATGTGCGACGTGTTTTTTACTTTTTTATATCAGGATATATGCGCAACATTTTTAGAAACGCACACACACTTATATATATATATACATACAGATGCTTATCAGAATAATGGAAACACCTGAACGAAAGTGCAACTTACCAGATTAATATGGTGTCGGGCCACCTTTCGCCTTCAGAACAGCCTTGATGCGACGTGGGATGGAGGCATAGAGGTCGTGAATAGTAGCAAGTGGAATATTACACCATTCCTCGTGCAGGGCATCGGCCAGTTCTGTGAGAGAGGATGGAGGTGGAAATCGTCGCCGGAGTCGTGTTTCCAAGATGGACCACAGATGTTCAATTATGTTGAGATCTGGGGATTGGGCGGGCCAGGGGAGGTGTTGAACTTCATCCCGATGTTCCTCAAACCACGCTGCAACAACTCCAGCTGTGTGAATGGGTGCATTATCATCCAGGAATATGGCGTCATTGTCCGGGAACAACATCCGGACCATAGGATGCAAGTGGTCTCCTAAAATTGCGACATAATCGTTGGCAGTGATGCGTCCGCGAAGTGTGACCACAGGACCCAATGAAAACCATGATATTGCGGCCCACAGCATCACCGTGCCGCCGCCATGTTTCACAGTTGGGCGGGGACACTGCAGATCATACGCTTCTTTGGGCGTTGTCCACACATAAACACGGCCCGTGGTTTGGAATAGGGTGAATGGTGACTCATCCGACCATACCACACGTTTCCAGTCGTCAACGGTCCAAGTTGCATGGTCGCGGCACCATTTGCGGCGTGCTAAAGCGTTCTGGTCCCTGATGAGAGGTTTGGCCCGTGCAACACGACCCCGTAAGTTCATGTCATGTAATTCGCGGCGGACTGTGATTGTCGAAACAGGTTGGGGGAGGTGCTGATTGAGTTCCTCCGTCACTTGCGCCGCAGTGGCACGACGGTTCCGCGTGACAATGCGCTTTAATACCCGGCGTGCCCTGTCACTGATGCTTTTCTTCCGCCCACTGTTCCGCTTCCCCGATGTGGTTTTCCCGTGTGTTGTGTAGGCCGTCATCACCTTCGACACTGTCCCTGGCGACACACCTAACACACTAGCCACTGCCGTCACACTCACTCCACATAACCGCACACCAACAATTTGCCCTCTTTGAAACTCTGAGAGGTCTCCCATTTTACACTGCCACCGTCTGCTGCAGCCACTGCACACTCCTGTTCCACGACGCCTGACGTAGTATGGAGACCGACCTAACACACCATCACCAGCAGTCCGGCGCTGCGGTCGCCACGACACCACTGCCAACCCATACATCTGACGTGTTTCCAACTACAGGTGTTTCCATTATTCTGATAAGCATCTGTATATATATATAGAGAGAGAGAGACAGAGAGACAGAGAGAGAGAGAAAGAGAATTTTAAAAGCCTCACTACCCTTTACAAAAAGCATTGCCGAGTTTTGCACAAAAACCTATGGAACGAAGTTTTGCGGTTCAGTCTCTCTACGTCACGCAGGCTCGCTTTTGCGCTCAGGAATTTTTGTCTAGAACTACGCTCCGACCTTGGATATTCTCCTCCCTGTACGCCCTCACGCGCCAACACCGGTAATATCTTTTGCTTTGTGTGTACACCAATTAGCACACAGACGGAACATGATGTATAGAACAACACTGCTTTGTAGAATGAGGACTGTAACATGTACCATGATAATCTGGCATAATGTCAGTAAATGTCTGCATCGAGGAGCAAGGTGTTAATGTGGATTCGGTATTCGATTGGTAGAGCATTGATTGGAAAGTAATAGGTTTTAACATGCGCTGCGAACATCATAGCTTTACAGATGCAATACTGCATAGGTAGCTTATAGAGTGGTAACAGAACTAGCACTGTTAGTTAAAATGGCCAATCCCTGGATCGACCTTTTGCTGTCATCAGTTAAAGAATAGCAATGTCAGCCGAACTAGCCAACACATTAGCGAAATGGTTGCGAACCTTGATTAGATTAATAACTACGACACTCATTGATGGTAAGTAACACAGGTCGTTAACTATACAGCATTACCAAAGGTCAA
>JAGDQP010034651.1:0-10253 GCA_022664845.1 Lepisma saccharinum | reverse complement strand
TATATCATCAGCGAATCGTAGGTGATGAAGATATTCGCCATTAATTTTTATTCCAACTTCATCCCAGTTTAAATTTTGGAACACTCTCCAGGACCGCAGAAACCAGTTTTGGAGAAATTGAATCACCTTGCCTTACCCCCTTTCCCACTTTAAATTTTTCACTTTCTTGATGTAGTCTAATGACAGATGTGGCAGTAGAGTAAATGTTTCACAGTAACTTGATGTACGCATTTGTTGATGCCTTGATTTTTAAGTGATTTAAGTACTGCTGACAAGGAGACCGAATCGAAAGCTTTTTCAAAATCTATGAATCCCATACAGAGTGGAAGTTCATATTCATTAGTCCTTTCCATAACTTCATTCAATGTTTGTATAGGGTCTATTGTGCTAAATCCACGACGAAATCCAGCTTGTTCTCTTCCCTGGTTAAAATCTAAGTCCCGTTCAATACGATTTAAAATAACTTTGGTGAACATTTTGTATAGAACTGACAGTAAACTAATTGGTCTGTAGTTTTCCACGCGTTCTTTGTCCCATTTCTTGTACAACAAAATAATAACATTATTCCAACTTGACGATATTTCTCTCTTCCTCAGGCATATTGAGAATAATTTCGGAAGTTCCTCTTTCATCTTTCCCCCTCCCCATTTAAATATCTCTGCTGTGAGTCCATCTCCTCCTGGTGATTTTCCGTTCTTCATCCCTCGAAATACTTTATCCACTTCTTTCATTACGTCTGGGACATCTACATCATTTTCTTCTGAATTTCCATTTCCTAGTTCTTCTTCGGAGTAGTACAATTCTCTGTAGAAATTTTCAAATGTGTTTATAATTTCTTCCTTATTTCATGTTACGGTCCCGTCTGGTCTCTTAACTGCAAGTAGTTGCTTTTCCCCTATCATGAGGTGCTGTTTGGTTTTCTTCAGGCTTTTTATTTTTCTTCGTTGTATTTATTACAAGATTTTCGTTATATCTTCGTACATCTTCTCTTATTTTCTTCCTTATGGTTTTATTTAGTTCTATGTACTCAACCCTCTTTATGTAATTTTCTTCTTCTTTCATTTCCCTTCTTTTCTTCATCAAGAGTTTAGTTTCTTCCGAGATTTTGCTCTCTATTTTCTTTCTGGTGCCTGCTATTTCCTTGGCTGTTTCTCTTATTATCTTTGTCAATATTTTATTTCTGCTATTGATGTCTTCTGCATCCTCTAGCTCTTACAAAGCGCTGAATCTGTTGCTTAGTTCTATCTCGAATGTCTCTCTGTTTTTCCCTAGATTTTCCAGATCTAAAATTGGCGGTTTTCATCTGATAAGTTTCTTTCTCTCAAGTCTAGTATTTAGTTTCAGCTTACATCTCACCATCATATGATCACTCGAGACTTTGAAACTGTTCAGAACAGATACATCTTGCAAAATTTCCCCGTTATTCGATATAACATAGTCTATTTCGTTTTTGATCCCATTTGGGCCTTTCCATGTCCACTTGCTCTGGGGCAGTTTCTTGAAAAATGTATTGGAAATGAACAGTCTGTTGGCTTCTGAGAATTCCACTAACTTCTCTCCTCTCTTGTTTCTTTTGCCAAATCCAAAGTTTCTAACTTTAATGCTTGGTTCCTACTTTCGCATTGAAGTCTCCCATTACAATTTTGTAATGCGATATGCTACTATCCAAAATCTTCTGTATCTCCTCGTATAGGTCTTCGACTTCTTCCTCCGGGTGTGAGGTTGCTGGAGCACACACTTGTATAATTTCCATACTGTATCTCTTGCTTATCTTCATTACTACCCGTGCTATTCTATCTGAAATTCTTTCAATTTCTGTGATCCGTGTCTTCAGGTCCTTATTAATTATAAAGCCAACGCCTGTCGGTTTGCCATTTTCTGATCCTTTGAAGTATAACGTGTACTCTGACGGTAGTTCCAACTGTTCTTCATTTTTCCTCCACACTTCTGATAGTCATATGATATCCCACTTAATCCTTGTTAGTTCATTCTTCAATTCTTCTAATTTGTCCTCTCCTGCAAGTGACTGACAGTTTAGAATCCCCACGTATAAGTCCGTTCGAGTTGCAGTGTCTATATCGGGGCAGTCTACAGTCCAAACCCGGGCATTTTGATTCTGTGACTTCCTGCAGGACTGACTGCAGTGGACGGAAAGTGCTATTTAGCCTAATGGCCATTTAAGAAAAGAAAGGAATGAGTTTCTTTTATTTCATATTGAATTGTTTTTAAACAATGTAAACATATCGCGGTGTCCTGGCAGTCTACAGTCCAAACCCGGGAATTTTGACCCTCTGACTTCCTGTAGGACTGACCGCTGTCGTTGCCAGCTGCATTCCGTCCTCCTGGCAATAAGTCCTCCGAGGCTATTTCCTTATTTGTACCATCATGTGTTAAAAAAGAGGGGTGCAGACATTCGACTTACCACGCTGTCTGCTAATGCAGATTGGTGAGCAGCCCATCCATGTTCGTTCCCCAAGCAGTTGCTTGGGTACTAACAGGCCCCACGACGTGTACGTATGGATTGGACGTTAGGCGTCTACCCCGGTCGATTCCGTCAAGCCTTAGCAAGAGGAATTAAGGGGTCTCCTCCCAGTTAGTGGCAGAAGTCTTTTGGGGTGACAGTTCCGGTTTGCCGGTCCTGTCCCGGTTTCCCGGCCCGTAAAAGTGAAATATATATATATAAACAAATCATCAGCTGCAAATGTAAAATATATAACAGAAAGAAAAAGTGAACAAATCAGCAGTTGCAAATGTGAAGAATATATATATATATATATATATATATAGATAGATAGATAGATAGATAGATAGATAGATATAGATATAAAAAAACAGCAGTTTCTCTGGAAACTAATCCCAATTTTACGAAGCGATGATGTGCAATACACCTGGAAGTTTGTAATGGACGAAATGGAGGACGTAATGGTAAATTTTAACTTTTTTTTGGTTAACAAAAACTTGTGTACTTATTTATCCTCTTAAGACTGAAAAATATTAAGTTTAATAATAATTTGAGCTCCAAAAATAACAAATTGTCGGTGAATTTGTTTTATTGAGTATCAACATATTACTAAACAAAAGAAGTGGATATTTATTTGATAGTCCACTTTACAGTTTGATTTTCTGTATCTCAAGCTTCGGATAAAATGCGGTCCAAGTGGAGCGAAAAATTTACAGGCTAAATCTCTATGTTGTTTAAGTGGAGGAAATAAACCAGGAGAGAGTCTTGTCGTCTGTTTTACGACCTTGAGCCGCCTATAGAAAATATCTCTGCTATAGTTAAACTTAAGTGTTAATCTTTTAAAAAAGTGATTTTCTTGTAGAATATTAGGTTTCGAAACGCCTTTGAGGGTTTAAAAGTTATAAAAATCCGTTCCTAAGCACCGTATTTTCAAAAATTTCCAGAAGAGGGCAAACCCCCGGTTGGTGCGACAAAACCCTAAATCCGGCCTTAATTGTAATGTATGACAGAAAATTTATTGGCACTGTAAATTTGGTTGTCATACTAATCAAAGAACGACAGCATTAGAAAGAATTATTAATAACGATGATCGAAGCAAAATCACATTGTGATTCATATTGGTCCCGTCAACCCCATGAAACACGACTGCTGTCATTGTGATGGATATAATTAATTTTAAATTACCATAATGTTTCGGCTATGAGAAACAAGGGGAAGTCTAATGTACAAAATATCTAATGTACAAAGAAAATGTTACATTTGATGTAAGGCTAAATAGGGGCTGTGCCTTCTAGTCTCCTAAATATAATTCGTCAGACGATATATTAATATATTCCGGCTGTTCCATCAGACAATAAGCTAAAGTTTTCCTATCCATCTGGTCCTTTTCCTCACTTGAGGACAGTATCCAGACCAAATCCGTACATATATATAAAGTCTACATATAAAAAAATGAATAAATGTCATTACAATAGCAAGTTAATGTACACATACCCTTGCAGCGTAAACACACGTAGATCAAACAACGCCCTCCCAAACAACAACTCAACCGTAGCCCTAGTAGTTCCTGAGTCTAAAGTTTTTGACAGACAGACAAGATTGTACATAGTATGCCTTAGACACAGTAAGGTTATTTTTTTTACCTATTAAGCTATGCTTTGCTAGGATTTTTGGAATGACATTTTAATCTAATAACACGACTTATTTGAAATAGCAATGTGCTTAGTTCAGTTTGTAAGATTTCGGATGGCTGTGGAGTTCGGTAAATAATATTTTCAATTCCTTTGTATTTGATTATTTCCTTGTACAAAAGTTCACAATAAGTAAAATTTTTGTCACCTACTGTATACCGTTAAACATTTTGTTAACGTCTCTACGAATTCTAAGAGAAGTTTCGCAGAATTTTTAGTATTTCATGTTGTTTCACTTTAACGGAGGAAAAATCAGAGACTTTTCATATAATTATCTGTATATTTTTCGTTTTCAGTTCTGCACATGCGCAGAATGAGAAAACTGTTTTTTACCGTAGCTGTGCATGCAATGTTGATCAAGAGTTTGCTGCCACCAGTTTGTCAGTTCTTATTTTGGTTGAAATAGGAAATATTTTGAGTGAATGGGAATTCCTAACCCTAATTGGCAATTACGTAAATGATTTAAATGTGGCTTAAGTCGTGGGATCAACTTAGTTTATGTCTTCGGGATTCAGCCAACATAATTCTAACACTCTATACTGTCTTCTTTTAACTGGAAATTTAGACCAGTCAGCAGTCAGTATGACGCTGGAATTTTGAGTAAAGAACCCGTGTTCAAATCTTTAGATTTTTTCAGCATTCCTGTATGATGCTTTTATTACCCAAATTACTGAAAATTCCCAGGTAGCTATGTTTGTCTAGCTTTTCTCAGGAATGTTTAGGAAAATCCTTAACAGTGTACGTTCATTTATTTCTATAAATTTGGTAAAAAAATCTCGACTAAAATGTAAATTTTTCATTTTTAACGTAACAGTTATTCATTCAATTTAAATGTTAGAAATAGCAAAACGTAAATGTTACGTATACAAATTTCACAACATTAAAATATTTCTATTATGGAAACAGACCTGTTTCCATAATAGAAATATTGTCATTTATCTCAGTTATTGGTATTCTATATATCCTAACTAAAGCTTTATATTACTTTAAAATCGTAATGCTTTTCTCTCTGTTTCAAAATATTATTTCTAATCTAAACCGCAAATTAACAATATAGCAAACTATGTTAATATCATATTAATATTCTTGTTCTGAGATCGGAAAACCTGCGAACCCATTTCAAACAAGTCAAGGGATGTCAACTATTTAAAGTCTATCGTCTTTCGAGACTCGAGACGAGACCGAGACTAACATGTCGAGACTCGAGACCGAGACGAGGCAGGTTTACAATCAAGACCGAGACCAAGACCAAAACCGGAATTTTCAGATCGAGACGAAACCAAGACCAAGACTGTCCCAAAAATTCGAGACGTGAACAAGACTGATGCCAGTCTCGACTCGTCTCGATACCATCCCTAGAAGATACACCATACCAGTACGCAACATGCATCAGAGCTGGGTCATGTGTGTTGCGTATAGGGAAGCATATGATTGCTCTGGCTTTGTAATAATTGAATGATACAAGTGAAGAAACAACATAGTTCAGAAAATATTAAATTGATATATTGGCACCACTGTGTGCTAGACAGTGTACCGAATGAGATCATTGCAAGCAAGAAACGAATGATGTCTGAATTAAAACTAAGTTGTGTACAGGGGAAGAACCAACCAAGTCTTTCGAAACAAAGTAAGAACCGACGTAGTCCAACGAAATGCGACTGGATATATGCATTTAACAGTAAACCTCGGTCGTTTATCCTCGTTTGTGATTGGTTAACTGGATATTGCCTGGAGCTTACGTCGCTTAATGTGCGATTTGACGTGTTTATTTTATTATTATTATTTAAGGCCTTTAGGCAAATTTGACCCAGATCGTACGGATGATGATAGGAGAATTGGTAGAATGAAGAAAGTTGGAGAAAACGGAAGAACCTCAAGAAAACACACGCACACTGTGTTTGCCCACATCGCATGAGTCAGAATCGAACCTAAGACCTCAAGCAGCAGAGGTGAGCGTTCTACCACTGAGCCATTGCACCCAGCAAGTACTTGAGTTTTTGGTGAGCCTTGTAAATGACTAAATGTGTTTATGGCCTTCAGCCATCTATAGCTAAGGCAGGGATAGAGTAGGGGAAAGAATGCTGGAAGGAGTCAGGGGCTAAGTTGAAGGTACTATCCTGGCATTTACGAGATGTGACCGAGTTGTAAATGATGAGTGGATCAGACTACGTAGCATCAGATTCGAGCTCCTATAGAACGTCACGACCCAGTTCACAGAAAAGCGAAGGATAATTGAGAGGCTGAAGGATATTAAAAAAAACACAAACACCTAAGGGACAGCATCTACGGGACTGGGGCAGACTGCTAAAGCATATTAAAAAGATTCCAGTGTTTCAGGAGCGTGTGTAACGAATAAAGACTTTTTTTATTGGAAACATTTACTAATGAAAGACGTACTGAAGGTAGAGATGCGCAAAATTCATTTCTTGTGAGTTTGATCACTCTGTACCCTGTAAAGCTCCGAACAGCGACGAGACCTATTCACCACGTCAAAATCTACCAAGAAATTCCACAAGTGATAATGCATAAGGAGACTTTTAATGGACCACGCCGTTCATCAGTCATCAATATAAAAAAAAATAAAATAGAAGGCCACAGTTGGTGAATCTAAATTATGGGACGACCTGAGCCTTAGATACCTAAAGGCCACAAATAAAATTCAAATTTAATTTGTGGGCAAAGCATCCCACAATCGGTGTACAAACTCTCATCAAACTTCCTGCCGAGAAATGTCGCAATTCAAAGAATTTTGTAAGATGTTGGGCAGAGGAAAGTTCACAGAAATTCACAGAAGTTCACAGACGTCAAGATAAGATAAGATAAAATGAATTTTATGGGCGGTAATAGCACTACGAGTCAGCCGTCAACTATGTACTATCTTCAGCTGGGTAAAGTGGTGAACAAGGAGGCTCTGACCATAATGGCAGTGACAACAGTTTTTTAGTGATTAAAGCACATTTATTATACACAAACTGAATATTTTATTTCCAACACAAAGGTGTTCTGTTATCCAACAAGAGCAAGACGATGATGATGGTGACATCGATGTTTGTGGGATTAAAACATATATTTTATTTTTTTCCGCAACTTGTAACAGAAAACAGCTATTTTACCTCGAACGTATGGGTTTTCTATTATCCTACTTTGTATCAAACATACACGTATTTTTCGTCGCATTCGCTTTAATGATGCTTACAACAATACAAATTACTGTTGCAAAGGAAAAACCAACGGAGTCCACTTACCAGTTAAATTGACGATGATGCTGGTAAAATAAATGGTGGATGATGATTGAATTTATTAACCATAATTTTACACCTCGTCTATATTGCCTATATTGTATATTTTGTCTATATTGACAGGAAGGAACGAACGTAGGTTTTTAATCAATTGTGCATTAACATTTTCCTTATCAAACCGCGAATCATTATCACATTCGTTGTTTTGTACTTCGAAAAATAGTTCATTTTGTCGCTGTATACACACATTTTTCAACCAAAAATTGATAAGATCTATCCTTTAAATCTTGCACTGCATGACCTACAACTATGTTCACCCTAACGTCTCAATTAAATAAGAATCTTTACGTATTTATTAAAATCGTTACACTTTTCAAAAGAAAATTCGTAGCGCCTTCGCCAAATAGAAGTGTTCAGTTACTTTCAAATAGCTTGTCAAGTACAAGCGTGAGGCGTAACTTTTCCTCAGTCCCATTATTTTAATTTGTGTCTGTTTTCAATGTCAACATTTTGACTGAAGTTCGACTTGCATTAAATTCTCGCGTAGCTGTGTAATGTAAGTGTTGTTATGTTGGTAGAGCATAGGGTAATTTCGTGTTAGGGTAAGGGAAAGATTTAAAACTAATAAATTCAACTTAAATAGGCAACATACTAAAATCCAAGACTCCAAACTTTCTCTAAACGAGATTTAGATCAAGATTTAGAATGTGACAAATTCCATGTTTACAACTCACCTTATGTAAAGGGAAGAAATTTCAAAACTCCTATCAAAGACAAGATCTTAAGTCTAACTGACCTCTCACTTCTCCCTTGCATAGGTTTATATACCATCTACTGAAATTCATGCTAGGACATGAATTCCCGCAATTCATTGTGATCTGACCTCACACAACCGTGACGTATACCTGCGTGACGTCAAATTTTGATTTAATGTGGTGCAATATTCAAGAGCCAACATGAAATATCAGCTCTAGTATCTGGTTACCAATCTTTCTTCATTTAACATTTCTTTTTATACGATTTATTTCTGTACATATTATTTTAAATTATGGACTTGTTCACCCTCTACAATATTATTCCGACGTATTGTGTTTAAAAAAAAAATAGTTCTAACTTAAAATTCGCCCACGTATTCATTATGTGAGTTTGTAAACTTTGAATTTGCTTTGCTGATAAGTCTACAAAATTGACTATGCTGTTTTTTTCTCGTGTACCCTTCAATTGTTCACATCGTCTACCACTATTACAGTAGGTAATAATTGAATCTTCACTTCTGGTCTTACAGGTGTGGTTAATGTCCACGAGATGAGATGAGAGAGAAATGGCTATGTAAAGGAGACGAGACGGCAATCTCGTAATATACAATATACAGTTTTTTGGCACGAGACACTTTCTGACAAAATCATTTTCGAGAAAGCCTGATCCAGTTCAAGCGTGGAATTCTCTTTAAGTTATTTATAAAATTATGAGTAGTATTTGAGTATTATTAACATTGTTAATAATGCTATTTGTGTTAACATTATTAGCCAGTTTTTTTAAGCTAAGGTAACACGCTGCATGGAAATTTCCAGAAACGTTCCTGATGAAAATCAGGAAACTTTCAGTTTCCAAGGCTATTGAAATGGAGAATTCACATAAATTTCTCCACTATTACTCTGACTCTTATTTATTTCTATCATTCAGATTAACATGATTTTATAATTTATTCAGGTAAAATCGATTTTTAACTGTCTTTAGTCAATATTGTTCTCGAGTGTGTTGTTAATCAAAAATGAAATATCGAGAATAAATTTGAATGAATTCTGGCTTAGATAATAATAATTAAAATGTAAATCTAAATAGTAGTCCAAAAATTTTGCCAATCATTTGTTTAAATATTTTTGAAATCGGAAAAATTTGGTCAGTAATGGTTCTGGAAATTTCCAATCACTTAGCTTTCTCTGGGCTACTGGCTAGATGTTTTTAAAAGGTTATTTTTTCCTCTTTTATTTTTATATCTATGGCGAAGCCAAATATTTCATTATTGCCTAAACAATGTCCTAACCAGTTGCATTTCTTCTCCTTTATTGTCTTTGTGCTGTAAATTTCTCAGTTACTCTCTCTCTTTTTCTATTACTTTTCGTTACGTACCTTTCATATCCAGAAGAATCTCTGAATTCTGCACTTTCTGAATATTTTGATGTGTATTTCATTTTGGTGAATCATGGCGAGGGGTCAAATGAAACAATCCTCCTTTTTTTGGTTCCATTTCGGTCAACAATCTTGCGTTTTGTAAACTACAGCTCTTTTATATTTCCTAGGAACAATGATTCCCTTTCTTATATGCAACCCTGAACAACACAACTGTTCTGTAAGGTTGCATACCAAGTGAGGATATGTACCTAATTTTAAATGTATGATTTTTGAAAAGTAAAAAATTCTCTGACCAGACATACTTAACATTCATCCTCTGATCAAATGATCCAACGGTATGTTGGACACACATATATGCATAGAACATACAGACATGTACATATATACAGAGACAACATATTTTGAACTTCGCTTAAGTGATTTTGGTAAGGCGCTTAACTGATATTTTACCCAATTGCATTTAGCACTATTTATGTATGGATTCTAATTATTTATGCGTCACATGAAGAACTCAATATAGTTATTAATTAGTTTCAATTTACTAATTTTCTGTGGAAATTGACTTCAAGATCTTTGTCTGTTTCTAATTGATATGAATACCATGTCACGAATAGAGTTATGCACTTATTTGTTTAGTGGAAACTTTTGTGCAACAACAACATGCATTTGTATAGTTTGTATTTATCCTCAAAGAATCTACGTAGCACTCATTATGCGATAGTTGAGGAG